>VWZG01008067.1:245855-300103 GCA_013396735.1 Grallaria varia | reverse complement strand
CACAGAGACAAGCGAGGCCTAAACACTGAGAGCTGCTGTCACAGAGCTGGTGAGCGGGAGGAAAGCTGAAGCCCAAGAGCGAGAGCCTCCTCCCCGTCACCTATCTTTTATACACCTGATTACGTGAGGGAATAGGATGGAATACTTCCTTAGTTTTTGACCCCAGTTGTTAAGGAAGGCCTAAAGAACAACAAACCTCACCAAAGCCTAAAATTTAAACTACCACACAGCCACTCTGGGCAACTTGTTCCCATGTTTGAGCAGCTTCATTGTGAAATTTTCCTAACATCTAGCCAGAATTTCTCTTACTCCAGCTTGTGCTTATTTCCCCTTTTTTTCATTTTTTTCCCCCGGAAGTTAAAATGTCCAGGACTCTTTTTCTTTACTGAAAAACCCCACCGTAACAAGCAAACAAACAAACAAACAGACACACCCAAGGAGACCCCAACCTTTTTTTTCTTTCCACATGTATTTTTAGAGGGAACCACTTTACCTAGGTTGCAGTATTTTCCCTCACAGAAAATTTCCTACCAAAGGAAATAACATGTCTGGAACATGACCTTTCCACTAACAAGACATGCATATGCCACAAACTGGAAAATCTTAAATAGTCTTTGAATTGTTGTCAAGGAGGACAGAAAATGACAAGTTCAAAACTAACAGCAGGAGATTTATCTATTTTCAAGTCTTATGGAAAAAAGAAGATATCAAAACTTCACTTATCCAGAATGAATAGGATAATGACTTAACATGGAGAGGAGCTCTTTACACTTATTCTTGGAGACAGGTTGAGATCCTGTTAATAGGGAGATGAATGGTGGCAAGCATGGAGAAAAGCAATCCTAAATAGTTTTACAATTAAAATTATCCTAGCAGCAAATCACTGATCATCCTAATAATGCAGGAGTTTAAATGTTAATATTCTAAATTTTCATACAGTTCAGAATACCATTACAGCTAATTGACATTTTCTTAATTAGAAAAGTTCAGCTTTTCTCTGAAGAGTAAAAAAGGGAAATAAAATTTCCTGTTTATGGGGAATACTACAGAAATACTCACTGTCAAAAAGTCAGATTTCTACTAAGAAAAAGTACAGATCCGCTGGATGAACAATTGTAACCAGTCTTGTTAACATCACTGTTATCATATATGCCCTTTTACTACATATTGAATGGGGCAGGAAGCTAGGCTCATTTCTTGTTTAGCAGTTAATTCTTTCCCAATGTCACTGTGTTTTATTGCTATCTCTCCTTAGTTATTCTCTTTAGATCTTTGGATGTATTATTTTAATATGCAGAAATATTTTGGATCAGATATTATTTACAGTCAGAATGGTCAGAAACTCCAGATGTTCATTAACAACAAAAATGAATTTAGTTAGTTGACTCCTTTATTCCTGTTATAACTGAGAAATGATTAAACTAATCCAGATGTGTCTATGCCTTTAATTCCATCTGTGTCACAGACAGTAAGGCTCTGGTTGTCAATGAATTATTGCATATTAATCTACAGAGCCTTTGATGTTACAGTTAATCTGATACTTTGTTAAAATACACATTTGTTCTCAATCTTTTGAGTAAATTCTGAGAATTTAACTAAGTATCTCTTAACATTCATTAATAGGGGGAGTTTTTTCCTTCTATTAGCCATGTTTCTGAGTGAGTGTTAATTACAGGAAAACATTCCAAAAAATGAGATGAAGAAACTATTAATTTCCCTTCCAAAGCTTTATGGCAAGAGAAATAAATAAAATTCTTAAAACAGCCGGCAGATTTGAAATAAATACTTTTTGCTGAGAATGTATGGAGGTTATCTATTGTTATCTTTATAATTTCCAATTCTAAAGACCACAAAACATCTGTGGTGATTTGTAAACTAGACTTTTTTCTGGTCTTTTTTTATTATTTATTTTTATTATTGTTTATTTTCTGTGAAAACTATTTTCTTTAAAAGAAATGTACCACTATTTGCTTTACTTCACTTTTTAGGTGAATGTGCTTTGTATTCACAACAGTAAGATCTGTTATGTGCACGCATCACATGAATATTAAAATATGGTTAACTACAGTTGTTAATTATTTACTTTTATTCTTTCTGCATCAGAAAAAGAAATGGGCAAGGACTTAGCAGAACTTTTCTGTACATGGACATTTTTCAGTACTCAGCAAAGCTTAATCAAAATGCTCTCTGACTGCTAGAGACAGAGATTGCAAGAAGTGGGAAAAATTACAGGTCACTCCTGTCAATATATCTTAAGCAGTGCAAATAGGTGCCACTTCTTTCCATGCGATTAATCCTTAGGTCAAATTTTTTCAAAGCAAATGAGCAAATTTACAAAGAAAGTCATATTGCACAACATTGTATAAGTCTATGTCTTTCTGAATAGTAAAAGTTACTTATTTATAACAGCATAATATTCTATACTGTTATTAAAGAGTGATAGAACCTTGGTAGCTCAGTCTTATTCAGAGGTGCTAAAGATTCTCAATGCTCCCACTGCTGCTTGTGCTTGGAAAAGTTTGGGACCTTCAGCTTTTGCATCTGATTTATGTAGGGAAACTACCAAGTTTTCCAAGTGTTAACTGTATTTGTGTTCCTTCCCTGGGAGCCAAACCTCTATGAATTTACAAGACTTTTATGTTCCAGTGCCCTGAGATCTGTGTTGGAAGATATTTAAACTACTGACTTGGACTGATTAAAGAACATGGACCAAAAGAGCAGCAGACTTATATTCCATCTTGGAGGGACTGAGTCCAATAATATGTCCTCACAGATAATGTATATTAAATAAATACACTAAACTAGCCAACACAACAGATCCAAGAAAAGAAGACCATCATCTGGGAAAGATTCAGATTCTGTTAATAGTTTCTGATAAAGGGAACATCAATCAATATGAACGCTGCACATGTTGGTGTATATGTTAGTTAACCAAATATTCCCTTGAAATCAAATTATTTCTGTGACAACATTAAAGGTATAATGACCAAAATCTGTCACTGGGAGTATAAAGGGACACATGAAGTAGGTGATGAAATATATTTCTGCAAATTTATAAATACAGAAGTTTGAAAAATATAAAAATAAATACTAGAGAGCAGCAAATTAGATGTTTGTTGGTGAACTTAATACTTGCAGTAAGAACCTGAATGATAGCCCTACGAGCTGGAGTTTTTTTCCTGTGTAGCACAAATGATCTACTTTAAAAGCAGAGGAAATGAAAGTGCATCTTTAGCCTGGATAGCAAAGAGTTGTTCTAAAACTGTAGCTATGACCTCCAGAGAACCGAAAATTTTACTTACTCTTAGTTTTGACCCTTTGCCATGACAGGTCAACTAGGAAAGCAATTAATTTACTATGAAGTTGTTTTTTTATTATTATTATTAATTTTTTTAGCACATGTACTCTAGGAAATATGTAATTTCTTTGGTAACACCTTATTGGGTCACCAGTTATCCTTAAGAAATCTTTATTTTTCATGATCCAGTGAAACTTCCCTTTGCTCTATTCCTAAATCATACTGCCATCTAATCCCTTCTACTTAGGTATTGCACCTTTCTTTGCTAAAGAATAATTTTTCTTTCCTCTATCAGGACATAGATTTCTGTATTCAATATTCAATTAATAAACTGATTCATTTTTTATGATTACTTATTATTCAGTCACCAGTTAACACCTTTACAGAACTAAGACATAGCTCAGAAAACATTGAGTTAAAAGGTCAAGCATATGTTACAATTTACTATAATACTTTATTTTCATCAAGTATGAAAACCTTTCTCCATTGCCACATATAAGCAAACATTATTGGTCTCCCATAATTAAACCACTGACCAAAAGTAAATTTTGCAGAACAGGCAGTGACTTCATGATCCCTTGAAATATTTTTGAAACAAAGTCCTTGTGCAGATCAGTCCTTATTTCTGTATATAGCATACATCAAATGCAATCCAAATATCAGGAAAGTCAGATTATTGGGCCAGATCAAGTGAGGCACAAGGCTCTGGCAGATAACTAAGTTTTGCCGTGTTCTTCCCTGCTATACCCACATAAAAATTTCTGCAGTCCACTCAGAAAAATGCACTCAGAAGTTGTCTTCAGGATAAGGTAGGTTATGAAAACAAGGACAGAGAGAGTCTGTCTTTGTCCTTCAAGACAGCTGAGAAATAAAGTGTTCTATTTAGCCCATGAAATGCAATTTTCAAAATGAAGACCATAACCTTCCTCATCCTTATGGCTGTCAGTGTTCTTGCTGAGCTAGTGACTCCCCTGACCAGCTGATTATCTGAATCTGTAGCTCCAGAGACAACTACTTCACTTGGCTTGTCTGTGGAAAACCTCTAGAACAGAAACAGTTCCCTGTGGCCAAGAAAACTTGGACTTTCCATTGTTACTTATGGCCGAATTGCTGCTTCCTAAAATTCATTGTGTTGAAAAATGTTTTCTCATTCTTCTTGTCCTGGTACAAGCATTTAAGCAATTTGGGTAAATCGCTGCAGTTCCTTGTTATATTGCTCCATCAGTTCTTTCTTCTTTCACATGAAACGCTCTCTTCATGGGAACTGTCCCAGACTTTCCACATGCTGAAGTTCTCACATCCAAACTTCTTTCTGGTCAGGGCCTGAAAGATGAAAAAGATCTTTCACTTCAAGACTTATGTTAGTGGCTTTGTAACATGATTACACCATGAGCCTATGCAAAAACCCTGAATGAGGGTAATGGTGTTAGAGTGAAATTTGAGACTGTACCTTCTCTTGTGTCATCTTATGTAGTCAGTGTTCAAAAGTTGTGTCCAATTCTGCTTGGGAATCCTTTCTTTACTTGGCTCAAGATAAGATGATGCCAAAATAAGCTTATCAATACTCTATATTTTCTTCTCCTCTGACACTGGTAACAATAATGTAAAGGACTGTTTCATCAGCCCTGGGAAGTGATCAAGTTAGCAACCAAATGTTGATAACTGATTTGGGGAAGAGCATACATGGTATCTGTTCGTATCCTGACATGGTGACAAGCTGGTGCTCTGGCAGAAAGTCTCACAGCCATGGGGATATGGCACGTATTTAATCATAATTTTCTGTATATCTCGACACCATAAAACTTAATTTTTTCAGTTCTGAGAGTATGAACATACATGATAATACCTCAGCCAAAGACCTTGTGGACTCTGGATGCTTAGGGGAGAATCTCCCTCTTCCTTTCCTTCTCATTCCCAAACTGACTAGAATAAAACTTACAGTTCTATTCTATCCTTCCTCTATAATTTCTTCCTGGCCTGGCAACAGCCCACAGGTATGTCATGCAATACAAGTGAGCTGACTCAGGTTGCTGGAGGCAAGGATGTTCAAGGATGTGTGTGCCATGAATGACATCGTGTATGGGCTCTGTGACAGGGAGACTCCTAAGTTTTGCCCTTTGATTTCCTTTCACCCACTAAGCACAGCAACTACACAACAGAGCTGGTTTGAGTTTGGTCTTGATGCTTCTGGCAATGCCAAAATGGCATAAGCAGAATTAGCCTGCCCAGGAATAGCCTTGATTTGAACATTCAGCAGAGTTTTCTGCCTTTTTTTTTTTTTNNNGCTTGTTTTTTAAATTTCTGCAGGTTTTTTTTTTTTTTTTTTTTTTTTTTTTTTTTTTAAATAAACAGTGCTGTAACTTTGGACTATAAAAAGCTGTCTCTATAGATTAATGATCTGGCCTCAGCCATTCTTTTTTTCCCAGTAACAACTGTTCCAGCAGTAAATAAAACACTTTCGTAAGACAGGAACAAATCTCATTTTAGGCAGGGATGTTTATCTAAAGTAGCCTTGGTCTGACAGAGCAATGAGCTGTAGTATACTTAGGGCACCACAGTGTTTGATCTCTTGTCTGAGAAATCATTCCTTATAGCACCTTGTTTGCAGCAAAGGGTAAACTGCTTCCCAGCTTGTTGTGCAGAGAAAATGGTTTAATTTCCCAAATAAATTGAACATTACCTTGTTTAAAATACAGGACTTTAGAAGAGTCTGAAAAGAACATAATTATCGAGCACATCTAGGACATGCCCACTGTCCTTTTTCAAATCAAACTTTTAAATCCTTCTTCTTAGAGACTGCGATACACCAAAGCTACCTCTACAGGACACTGCATAATACAACCAAAAAATTTCCAAACTGTGTCTCTGTAAAATCATAAATACTCATCAAATCAGCATTTGTTATTCAGGCTGCAGGGGAGCAAGCTTCTATTTCCCTTTAATATTGCTGACTTTTTGCATTGTTGTACTTTTTTTGTTCCTCAACTGTAAAAGAGAGATAATGAGAAAAAAAAATTGTGGTCCATTAAATAAATTCAAGTCTATTTCAATGGTGCTGTAAGATGAGAAAAGGTTTTGTTTGCTCTCTCTTTTCTTTTTTTTTTTTAGCTGAACATTTATACACCAAATACCTTTTCCAGTCAAAGGCACATATGATCAAGAAAAAATGTTGATGCTACTAGTATCTGATAGAAAAGAATAGAAAAGAAAAGAAAAGAAAAGAAAAGAAAAGAAAAGAAAAGAAAAGAAAAGAAAAGAAAAGAAAAGAAAAGAAAAGAAAAGAAAAGAAAAGAAAAGAAAAGAAAAGAAAAGAAAAGAAAAGAAAGAAAACAATGTCTTTCAATCTGACCATCAATCATTTTTTTCAAACATCTAGTAAATCCTGTTCCATTACCTAACTATAGTAAGCAATGTATACATCTTAAAAATAATATCAAGAATGAGATTTTTCTCTGAGTTGCATGTTTGATTGATTTCATGTTTTAGAACAAAAAAAGAAGAAATTAAGAAACAAAAGGAATCGCATTGCCAGTGCCTATACATTTTGACAAATGTTGGCTGCAGTGTGTAATATTGGTTTTTTGAAAGGCAATTGGCTTGTTTTATTTTCCCTTTTTACATTAACTTTGTCATGAATCCAGAACTCTAACAGAGGAAGTAGAATGAAGTGAAGTAGAAAGAATGCACTTATTGCTTGTGGGTTTCTATTCTTCATCTTGCTGAGAATATTGACACTCTTCTAGCTTTTTATGAACTACTTTCAGGCTGATTGCTTTCAGAGCTCTTGCCTTTTGCTTTTATACTACAGCATCCATTAACAGAAGGTATAAATACAGGAGGACAGTACAGATGATTTTATAGCCAGTAGGACATACTTCACTATTTAACTGTGCCTTGAAAAATACTTACTGAACAGTTCAACTGATGAGTAAAGATTTACAGACACCTTATTCTTAAGATTTCTCCTCCAAATTTTGATGTCTAGATATAACTATGATACTCCTAGCTTTCATTGCATTAAAATTCCATGCCTGGAGAAAGTGCAAAATTGAAGTATATTCTTAAAATTTTTTCCATATAAATTTCTAAGGGGAAGAGAGATCACTATGTTTCATTTGCTTTTCAAGTTTTAAACAGGAATTAAACTGAAAAGTTGGTATTAGCTTCAGTGGTCCTTGAATCTAAGTCGTAAACACCCATTTAGAATCTTTCTCCATTTTTAATCATTCCCACCTTTTAATTTGGTCACAGCAGCTTCCAAAGGAAGTATTTTCTCCACCCCATAAGAAGATTCACCTGTCCCCATAATAACAGTCCTCTCATAGCTGAAAGTAAGGTGTTGCAGTAACCTAAACCTACACTCTTTAATAAAGGGTCCTTGAACCTCCATTCAGTTTTTTATATGAAAAAAATACAGTTGTTCTTACACTAAAAGCTAAAAAGCAGAAGTAATTAGGCTCAGTCACTCGGGAAAACAACCATAAACTGGCTAGATTTCATTGTCACCTTAAATAGTCCTCACTGTTAAGAAATAATTCTTTTAATTTCATTCTGCTCTGTTAACAAAGCTTCTGTGAAGCTTCTAATACATGAAAACGTATCAGTATTCTTTTTTTACATCTCCTATAACAACAATGTAAACTTTAATTACCCAGTAAAGGTTTTTTATTAATGTTTATTAAAAATGGAGTGAAGAGAGACTTCAAGGCTTTTAATACTGAGTAGCTTTCAGTTTGGTCAAGAAATAATATTTACATGTTACTATTCTCAGCATACATATTCAGGCATGAGGTTTGCTGGTTTGTGCTTGCTGCTCTGTCATAATCGGGAAGTTTCAAACAGACACAATGCACATGTTGTCTCTGCTGCTCTGATAAGAGATGCTGCTCATGTGGCTGTGTGTGTGTATGTGACAGAAAAGGAAGAACTGGCAGCATCCCAACATGTATGCTGTGGTCAGGTCCCAGACTCTATTGAAAAGGAGAGCTGCAAGCAGAGTTTATCCACTGGCATAATGAAGTTACTATAGATGCATAATAAAGGTAATTTCTATTAGGATATAATATCATGAACACAGCATAAGATTAGAATCAGTTCACTTACGGGCAGAAGCACAATGTCTACAACAATCGTCACTTTAGAACAAAAATCCACTTTCTCCTCCCCCTCCCATTCTGACTGCATTATATAGCATAAGGGATCTTGGAATAATTAAATTACAGACAGAAACCTGTCAGCAGGCCCTTCACTGTCACTATTCACTCAGCCCAGGCTTTGTACATGCGTGATTTTCACAGTGACACTTATTTGGTTACAGTTTATATCTCAGTCCAAAAGTTGTTTTCCTAATTTTCATGCCTCTGGTCTATAACATTGTGGTTGCTATATTAATTTTCCCTGTCTCTCTTCTTTTCTTTACATATATATTGAGTGTCCAGCTTTAATTGTCCTCAATTGCACTTTGAAGATCAGTGTCTACAGTTGGATGCAATAATTTTTTAGGCTGGTTTTCAAAATCAGATGAACTTCAGCGTCTTCTGACAACTGTGAAGACTGTTGGAGTCAGTACCTACAAAATCCAGGCTTCCCATTGCAGTGTGACCAGTAACAACAGAAATGTAAGCAAGCCTATTCAAAGGTTTCAACTCATCATCATCATCATCATGGCTTGGCTTCGTGAACGAAGATTTGGGAAGGGCTCTACCCACGCTTGCTGCAAGCACGGTGATGGCTAAAGAGGCCGATGCGAGATAGGCAAGTCTGGTTGCAAAAGGCACAGCAGAAAGTCTCCATAGGTGGTGTTGGTGAGGCACGGTTCTTTCTGCGTTGTCTTTTCTCCTCCAGACTGATTCTGCATGCATTCTCAAAGGAATCAGCAGCATTATGGACGGTGTGTCTCCATGCCTCCTGATTGGAGGCCAAAGTGGACCATTGATGGTAGTCAATATGGCCAAGGCTGAGGTATTGTTTCAACTAGATGTTTAAGAAATGGAAAGATGAGTTATTTTTACCACCACAAGATAATAAAGTCAGCAAAGTGCTGGCAAATTCAAAAGGGTAAAAGAATTCCAGATACCCATTTCAGGTGTTAACAAATGACACATTTAACGTGGAAATTGAAGTATTTTGGAATTCTCACTTAGAGGAATTGTTTAGTTCTATGCCAGGAAATATAAGCTTCATAATAGGACAAGATGACAAGAGGCCTGATGAGAACTCCAGTTCAAGGAGTTCAGATTTTGAAGGGTGAACTAAGGATACAGGGCTGTTTAATAATGCCTAGCTCTGGGTGAAACACAAGTTTTCTATTAAAACTGATAATAAAAAGGAACTTCTGCAGAGAGCAGAACAATGAAAGTCATGCACCTTGCTTTTTGTTGCTTTGTTGTTTGGTTTGGTTTTTTTTTTCCCTCACAGTTTGGAAATCACCACATTTGAGAAGCAAACTGCCACCAAGTTTTCTTTCTGAAAACTGTTCTGTTCCTCTGATGGAGTTTAGCATTATATCTTCATCTGCATAATGACTGCTTATTTTTCTGATTCATTATGAAATAGTAGGTTTTTTCTGTTATTGTCATTGTTTTGTTTTGTTTAATGAAGTAGATCTGGGTTTTTAAAGGCCTCTTTCTGGTTGAATACACTACTTATTATACTGACATCTGCTGCCAAATACACTGCCCAATGCCTTTCATGTATTGTGAAGGTTAAGGCTAATGCAAGTCAAAGAAAACTATCACAAACTCTGCTGTAAACAATTAAGTCGTAAACTAGTCCATAAGTCCTGCTATCCTTTCCCTTGTTTAACAGAGGGAGTCAGGCTTTAACTTTTGAAGGGGAGTCCCCTTTAACTTTTTCTTAACCTCTTCCATCTCATTTTAGACCTGGATAGGAGTCACTGCCTTTTCAGCAGATACAGTGAAACGAGGTAAAAGACTGTTCTCGTGCCTGGACAACTTTAACAGTTTTTATTTTTTTCTATCTTATTTTCAGGTAAAGATTTTCTTCTGATAGTGAGCAAGGTCAGTGCACAGCTTATTCTTCTGCCAATTCCAAAGTTTTACATAAATCAATAACCAGTGTTTATTAAAATGTTATATAATTTATATAAAATATAAGAATCACAGCTGTAGATCATTATTAATTCTTAGCTGAGACAATAAAGGATTAACTTTATCCTTTTAAGTGATAGATGACATGGGATACAGTCTCCATACAAGACTTAGAAATATTGTGTGAAATGGGTTCCTGCTTTTAGCAGGAACTGTTACCATTCAGCAGGATCCATGGATGTACATGAGCCATAGGACATATCTTCTAAACACTAATTTACATATTATAATCAATACTATCTGTGTGAAGATATTTCATCACATCTTAAATTAAGTGAATTTCTGTGATTGTACGTTGTCCTTCAAAAGAAGCAGTCAAACCCTTTAAAATGTAAAATTGCAGAGCTCAGTTACGGAAAAACTGCTTGCTGAGAGCAGGGAGCTGGTGAAAGTGAAGACAGCAGTGACAGTGTCAGAGCTGTATCCAAACCTTTGAAGTGCTGGTCATATCATGCTCTTATGTCTACATGGACACTACTTGTTCTGTGCGCAATAAAAACAAGTTCATCTTTGATTGCAAGAGATCTCCCCTTGCATTTGCCAAGCAGAAGTGCTGGTGTTGAGATGCGTATGCATAGCATGAACAGAAAAAACATAGATAGCTACATAAGAACAGAGTAGTGTTGGTTAGATAAATTTTACTGCATTCTTTGTCTTATCAAAAATAAGATGTGAGGAAAATGATAAAACTGTGTACATTTCACGTGTGGGTTTTAAGATTGAACAATTAAGTATATGTGCATATATAACATAGCATTAGAGAAAGACTTGTAGTTGGAAGGGACTTTAAAGATCATCTAGTTCCAATTCCCCTGGTGTGGGCAGGGACACCTTAAACTAGATTGTTCAGAGCTCCATCCAGCCTCGATCTGAACATATCCAGAGATGGGGCAGCAACAACTTCTCTGGACAACCTGTTCCAGAGCCTCACCACCCTCACAGTAAAGAATTTCTTCCTAACATCTGAACCAAATCTACTTTCTTTCAGTTTAAAGCCATTCCTCTTTGCCTTTGGTGCTTTTGTACAAAGTTCCTCTCTATCTTTTCTGTAGGCTCCTTCCAAGTACTGAAGGGCTGCAAGTAGGTCACCCTGAAGCTTTGTTTTCTCCAGACTGAAAGAAACCAACTCTCTCAGCTTTTCCTCATAGGAGAGGTGCTCCGTCGCTCTCATCTTCTTGGTGTCTGTCCTCCAGATTCACCACAATGGGTTGATGGATTTCCTGTGCTGGGGACCCCAGAGCTGGATGCAGTACCCCGTGTGGGGTTTCATGACAGTGGAGCAGAGGGAAGACTCATCTCCCTTGACCTGCTGGCCACACTGCTTTTGTTGCAGTCCAGGATATGACAGCCTTTCTAGGCTACAAGCACACTGCTGGCTTGTGTCCAGCCTCTCATCCACCAGGACCTCCAAGTCCTTCTTGGCTCTTGAGGGTTGCTCACATTCTGTTCATCCCCCAGCATAGATTGATACCAGGTGTTGCCTTGACCCAAGTGCAGGACCTTGCACTTGGTCTTATTGAACCTCATGAGACTCCTGTGGGGCCCCTTCTTGATGGCATCCCACCTTGCCGGTGTGACAACTGCACCACTCAACTTGGTATCATCTGCAAACTTGGTGAGGGTGCACTCAATCCCTTTGTCTATGTCATGAATGAAGATATTAATTATCACTGGTCCCATTACAGACCCCTAAAGGACACCACTTTTCACTGATGTCCATCAGGACTCTGAGCAGTTGGCCACTACCCTCTGGATGTGACTGTTCAACCAATATCTTATCTATGCAACAGCCCACCCATCGAATCCATCTCTCTCTGATTTAGACAGAAGGTTGTTTGTGCTGTTACAGACTTTACAGAAGTCCAGACAAATTACATCACTAATCCTTCCCTTGTCTGCTGATGTAGTCACAACATTAGAGAAAATCACTAGTTTGGTTAGGCAGGACTTGCCCTTGGTGAAGTTGTACTGGCTGTCTTGAATCACCTTCCTGTTACATATATATATATATATTCATGTATATAAACTTTCTTCACTGTCCTATATATATATATATATACACACACATATACAAAAATACATGTATACAAAAATCTCAAAAAAAATCTTGAAAAAAGCTGCTCTGTTTTACTTTTCCTAGTATTAGTCAAAGATATAATCTCAATACTAAACGAATCACTTTAATCACTTTATCATTTGTATCCATGTGTGGGAGTTTTTTTAATGTTGGCACACTACAGATCAGATTTGCCCTAAGAGATCTCCATGGTTTAGAAATGAGAGTGAGACACAGAAGACTTCTGGAATGCACGCATCATCACACTTCTGTCCTTATATAGGTTCCTGGTCAGAAATGAATCGGCTTAAACCCTGATCTACAACTCAGCCTCAGTGTTACATTTACCGAAGAAATGGTAAGTCACTTTTGCACAATCACACTTGGTTTTCACTTGATTCATCATTAAAAAAGGTATCATTTGAACTCTGAGACAGAGTGCATTATTGAGTGATGATTTATCCGGTGTTATCATAGACATGCAGGAGACAAGGAGGACATATGTCCTAGACAGATGATCATTCATGCTTAGGTGAACCAAACTGCAGCAAAATGGTAGGCTTCCAGTCCCTTTCTGTACTAAACATTTCAAGTACTTTTCATTAAACAAACCGATGCATATCATCAGTTTTGTTTTTCTGCAGCTCTTGTAGCTCTAATCTTCCTTTGACAAAAAAAAAAAAAAAAAAGGAATACTGAAACTATATATCTCCCTTTGTTTGCTTGGCCTAATGTAAAAAACTAAGTGGCGCCATCTGATCCATCGCTTTACTTACAGCAGCTCAAATATTAAGATTTCCGTACAGATTCTGCTTGTTTATACTGTGTGAGTTGAATTTGTGTGGTCTGCAGTCTTTTACTATGCAGACAGAAAGCAGTAATTTCCTATCTGTTCAATAAAAGGGAATGTAGCCTTTCATGTAACCATTATAATCACATATAGGAAGAATAATTATGTCATATTGCTATAATGAAATAGAAGAGTTAATTTCTTAAAACATTCCTATGCTCTAAAATTTAATATTTCAATAAATTATATGAAATACTTTTCCTTCTTTTATATAGGACCTTGCTTTAGAAATTTATTTAATCAGTATAATACAAGATATTTTCAAATGTACTTTATTCTGCAGGAGAATGGTTTGAGCAACTCCTACTCACAAAAATACTACTATTTTGTGTGAGAATGGCAGACTTAATTAATGTATACAACTATTGTAGCATATTTTCATGGCATGATGTGCATGAATTTTTTCCATTGCTCCTTTAAAAAGTCTGATATTATAATATATGTATTTATTTGCTTTTAGTTTCATTTGAGAAAAAATAAATCTGGGGTTTTCATCTGGTTCCAAGAGTAGGCATCATTCTTATAGTCATCTGACAACACCACTTTGATATATGACTGCATTATCAACCTAACATGTCAGTAAAGCTTGGTTGTAAATGCAGTTCATAAGGCTGAAAACAACATCGTATCTAGGTAATATTACATTTATTTTATCATCTAGGGAAACAAATAAAAATTTCCAGTTCCTTATTTCATTTCCAGTGTAAGGAAATACGCTTTTTAAACTCTATTTACTGCTATTACTAGAATAAATCCAAATTAGAGAATCCCTGTTTTTCAGTGAGGGGGAATATATAGTCATAAAAGAGTATAAGCACATATAAAACCATCATAAAATCTTGATAAAGCAGGTCTTACACCTTGTTCCCAAATGATTACCCTAGACCCTGAAGAATTGATACTACAGCTTTTTTTTTTTAACCCCTCAATTTAGGTATTCTAAACTTGGATTAGATTTGTAATAGCAATGATGACATCTGGAAGGCATTTTAGAAACTGAAACTCTGCCAAAATATCAGAGGAATGCAACATGTGGACAAAGTGTGCTAACTTTGCTTATGCAACCAGGCACTTAGATACTGTGCAGCACTGAAACTTCAAGATATCCTTTGATGTACAGCAGTAGGATTTTGATGAAGAGCATGTCTACGCTGAATTAATATATTTTAATAATATTAATGTACCAATTAGAGTATATTATAAATTGATAGCATTTTAAGGGAGGCTCATATACTCGAAGGTAAGAAATATTGTAAATTTACATTTTTCCTTCTGGATAAAAACAAGCTGGTTATGGTACATCACTTGGAAATCTAAGAAGGATTTTTACATTTGTTTCAAACTCGTTTTTTTTCAGAAATGCCAACTTGACTTTTTTGTCTACTCAGAAAAAGGTGTATTTTGTCAGTTTGCTTATCTTTACTCTGAAGACATATTTGAAATAGAGAAGCAATGAGAGATGCATTCAACAGAGTTGCATTCTCATAAATTTGTATATTGCCAGAATAAGCTCAGAAGTATTTGACTCGCCAGTTCGGTTTGGTTCTTTTGTCCCATTTTCCCTGTCCCCTGAGCTTATTCTAACACAGAATTTGTCACCAGTTGCTGCAGACCAGCGCACAGGAGGCATCACCTGCCCCTCCCTGCCTGCGTGCCCAAAAAAACCCAGCCCTGAATAAAATCAATTAGGTTGCAGAAAGTCAGTAATACCAGCTGTGCCGAACTGGACAATCGATTCAAACTTTCAGGTGCTCTGCCACTGATTCACGTGGAAGATGCAAGTCACACACTGCTGCCTTCACTAAGAAGGAATGAGAAAGCTGCAAAGAAAGCATACAGAGGGCTCTATTCAGAAGGTACTATTATTAGGTGTCAAAAATAGTGAAGTACTGTCCTGTTGGGCATATCATAGGTTTTTTGGTTCTCTACAGGTTTTAATCTTGAATAATTATTTAGCTTTCATGTCCAAGTGTGTAGGGTGGAGGGGGGATGCTGAAACAGATGATTACTGAGCTTTTAACAAGCGAGCTTCAAAGGACTAAGGACCTGCCACATAAATGGGATAATGAAAGGTGGCAAAGGAAATGTAATACTGACAAATGTGAAGCCATTTCCATTAAAAGGAAGAATAATAAGTATAGGCACTAACATGCTGAACTATAAGAGGATTCTGAGTTTTCGAGATTCTGTTGCATATTTAGAGTAATTTACACAGAAAATGGCGAAAGTATATGAAGAAAAGCTTAAAAAGATATCTTGCTATGCATCATCTGCTTCGTCTCATTTTGTACTGATGCAAAAGGTAAGTGATCTTGATTGTATAAAAAGTGACAGATGTAAGTCAGGATTTATAATTTTATCCTTTCCAAATCAGCATTTTAATTAGAAAATTAAAATAAAGAAATAGGAAAATTTTTTAAGTTTCATGTCTTCAAAGGAGACTCAGGGCAAATATATATTAATATGTTTCCTAAATTTAAGTCAGAATACAGGAACTGAAGTCTCAGAGACCACAGAAAACATCAGCTAGCTCTTTCCTCTGGGCCACATACTAACCTGAAGGAGTAGGCAATGCATTTCTGTCCAGCTTCTGCTTTATTCACAGCTGGGGCACAGGAGGATTCCACAGAGGTTTCATTAGAGTCTGATATAAGGCCATGTAACATACAGCACACTTGATTAATAATAGCTCAAAATGAAGCCCATTGGCACTCTAAATCACAGAAAAGTGTTATATCTTTGCAATCAGAGCACATTGGAACATTATTATACATGCTGTTCATCTTTTATGTTGAAGGCAAGATCAAATATAAGATTCCCAGGAACGTGGCAGTAAAAAGAAACAGGTTTGCTGGGAGAAGATGAGGAAGAAAAGATGTCAGCACTGGAAGTTTTTCTATGACTCTCTACAGTTCATAAGAATAGCCTCGGTGCATGACCATAAAGTATGCGGAAAACCTTGGGGATACCGTGTCTGTTAAAAATGTCTTTGTGAATGGAAGAGCTGGTGTGCATCAGAGTGAGAGCAATTGCAGTCCTGCAATACCAGGACTCTTCTCCCAGTGGTGGCCAGCATGGATTTGAGTTACTAATTCAATGCTGGATAAATGTTTAATCCAAAGACTGTTCCCTTTACAGAAATATAAATTTGTACTGAAATGAAGATAAAAATGGAAGGTTTCCCCTGTAGTTGAGCTGCAGTTTGAAAGTCTGTAGGTCTTTCTGTGTGTGGCCCAGTGAACCTTAGATTACTCCATGTGAGAGAGAGAAGGATCCAAAGGAGATGTGACAATCCAGGCCTAAATAGCTTTCTCTGGCCAAGCCTTATAGAGAACATCTGCAAGATCAAGACTGAGCATTAGGTTAGCAATGTGTCCAAAAAGGCTGAGGACACTTGTGACGTTACCATGTGAAGAAAGACATGTATAGGGAAGGCCCCAATGTAATTGTCCTGCCCTGGGTCCCCTCAGGATGTGGGGAAATCCCCTGTGGCTAATGGGTGCCTGGACAAATGAGGAGAGCACAAAGCTGGCTTTGACCTTGAAGAAAGTTACGGCCCTCAGCGAGGGCCAAGCCCCACTCAGGGGAAAGTGTTTCCAGTGGAGGCTCTTTCCCTGGCCATGTCACCATGGTGCTGCCCATCAGCCTGTGCTGACCTTGTCTTGTCCCTGTCCCCACAGCCCAGCCCAGCCATTCCAGGCTGAGTCCAACACTGGTTCCCCTCGCTAGGCCTGATCCATGTGCCGGGCACACCTGAAGAGCTCAATAAACTCAAAAGATCCTCAGTTTGTCCAGTTAACTTGTATTCTTTATGCTTCTCCCAGCGTCCATACTCTAAAATCAAGGGAGTGGTGAAAAATATTTAGAAATAATATTTGCAGATCTTTTTTCCAGGGCAAAAATAACCCTATTTCACACATAGTCCATTAAATACATCAAAGAAAATATTGTATCTATTCATTATAGTTTGGCTAAGCTCTGTATATTTACAAACTTATATATTTTTCTCTCAAATACACTTATTGTATCCCCTTCTCCTAAACCTCTAACAGAATTACAATCCTGTTTCTATGACAGGATACTTACTATCTCATGTTTTGCACCACAGCATCAACAATTTTTTGCATGTTTCATATAACAGTCTGAGTGTAATATCAATAATACTACATAAGGAAAAAAATCACTCACTGTGCTTTGACCCAGTGTGTAATTCTATTAGATATTCAGCGTGGGCTGTAATGTACTTCTGTCATCACTCCACCTCAGCTACAATGACAAACTAATGCTTTCCTCCACCATAACTGTACTATGCGAGATCTGGCCTAAATCTCTGAAGGACGGTTAGGTGATAATTATTTATAATGGTCCATGAAAAATATTATTTCATATAAAAGTGAGCTTTGATTTATGTTTAATAATAGTTTTATACTTTTGATCAATATACATTTTAAGTTTACACCCATATGCGTCCCTCTGTGAAGAAAAAGTTTATCTTTGCTTTAAATGAAACACTGAATGACCTGTTCCATTACATTGAATTTATGTTATGACTAGTCAATCTGACTGCTCAGTTTTGAAAGTTGCGTCATTTGTGCCTGTCTCTAGATCCCACTCAATGTGACTTTATAGTAATTTCAAGTTGTTTATTGCCTCACTGATGCCATCATCAGCGTATTTTCCCCTAAGCCCTTACCTTTTAAAAGTTTCCATGTGACGAGATACTTGGCATTCACCAAACTGCAACTGAAGGATCCCACTGCTGTGGATGCTTACTGATTTTCCTACTCTGAGAATTAAGCACTAAATTTTCCCAGTTGTTTTCTCCAGGCAATTTTGTTTCTGTCTAGATCATATTTATTTCCCCTCATGTTTCTAGCCTTCATAAAGATATCTCTTTCTACCACACTGTCATTAAACATTTTGTCTTAAACTAGCTTAGTATTTTCTGGGTATGTAATTAACAACTCACATAGCAAATTATTATGAATGATCAGTAAACTGAGGTGTGCATCCTGCAGGTGTTTGTGGGAAATGTCTACTTGCTGCTTCAGTGAATTTTCAGGCCACACAGCATTACCAAGCTAGAAGATAATTTAAGAAATTATTTTGGAAGAATAAATGGCGAGGATAACAAGATAACCAACAAGACAGAAGTAGGAGAACTTCTATCCATCCCATTCCTATGAGTTTGATGACAAGGCCAGCAAAAGATGTCCAGAGCCTGAAAAAGGATTGCAGGTCATCAGGAGAGCACCTGAAAAGCAGTACAAAGACATTCCAACCACTCTAGTCTGTAAATCAGCCTCATCCAGGGCCCAACTTAAATGACTCTCTACAAACACGTGTAGTGTGGGGCATAAGCAACAGGAGTTAAAGACTTATGTATGGCTGGGGTGATCTTATTGGCATCACTGAGACGTGGTGAGATCTCTCGTATGACTAGTACTGAAATGGAAGGACACAAGCTCCCTAGGAAGGACAGGCAGAGGAGACAAGGAGATAGTGTTATTCTCTGTCGATGGCCAGCTGGGGATTAATGAGAAGCCAAGTGACAGCTTATGGGTCAGGATTAAAGGGAGGGGTCTGTTTTAGTGGGGGTCTGCTGAGTTGCCTGACTAGAAAGTGAGTGTGCATGAGGTCCTCTATAGGCAGGCAGAAGCAGCCTCACCTTCAAAAGCCCTCAAGGGGAACTTCAACCATCCTGATAACTGTTGGAGGGACAACAAGCATGGAATAAGCAATCCAGGAGTTTTCTGGAATATAGTGATGATAATTTCACTCTTCAATTGATAGAGAAGCCAATGAGTAGAGGTGCTGTGTCAGACTTTGTTCTCATCAACAAAGAGGGGCTGGTGGGGAATTTGAAACTCAAGGACAGCAGCGACCAAGAAATGGTGGTGTTCAAGATCTTTAGGGCAGAAAGGAGGATGCACAGCAATCTCACTGCCCTGGACTTCAGGACAGTAGACTTTGGCCTCTTCGGGCATCTACTTGGTAGAGTTATTATTAGATAAATTGTGTAAAGCATTTGATGATGTCCCACATGACATCCTTGTTTCTAAACTGGAAAGGCATGGATTTGATGGATGTATCCACAAAATAGATAAGAATTTGGTGGGATGGTTGCATGAAAAAATTTGCGATCAAGAGCTCAATGTGCAAGTGGAAGGGTTGGTATTGGGACCAGTGCTGTTTAGCATCTCTGTTGACAACATGGACAACGGGATTGAGTTTATCCTCAGCAAGTCTGCTTATGACACAAAGCTGTGTGGTGCAGTTGACACGCTGGACAGGACGGATGCCAGCCAGAGGGACCTCGACAGGCTTGAGAGGGGGGTCCATGTTAGCCTCCAGTGCAACAAATCCAGGTGCAAAGTTCTACACATGGGTTGACCAATCCCTGGCACAAATACCAGGTGGGAATGGATTGAGAGCAGCCCTAAGGAGAAAGACTTAGAGGTGTTCATTGATAAGTAGCAAAATGCAACCTGGCAGTATGTGCTTGTAGCACTTGTTTTACAAGGGCATGCAGTGATTGGACAAATGGGAATGGCTTTAAACTGAAAGAGCATAGGTTAAGATTAGATATTAGGAAAAAAATTCTTTACTGTGAGGGCAGTGACACACGGGAACAGCTTGCCCAGATAAGTTATAGCTGGCTGATCCCTTAAAGCCTTCAGGACTAGGTTCGAGGGGGCTTTGAACAGCTTGGTATAGTGGAAGATGTCCCTGCCCATGATGGGGGTTTGGAACTAGATGATCTTTAAACTTTCATATGTCTCTATCAGGTTTAATATAAGATGGTATTCAAGGTAGGTGTTATTTCCTCAGATGGGAAGGTACAATCACTCAGAAAGAACTACCAGCACATTTCAGAGTATGTAAGCGGATCAATAGCATATTTAACCGTGAGCTTGAAGCTTGCCAGCAGATTGAAGAGCAGTGAGGATCAAAGGTTGTAGAGAAAAGAAACCGATACTACAGTTCCAGCATTTGCCACAAATATAACTAGAACTACGAAAACAAGACAGAAGAATCTTAATATTTTCAGGGACAAAAGTAGTCTCAAATTCAGTAGGAGAGTGTGAGCCATAGATTTGGATACAGTAATAAGGAAATATTCACTTTGCACTGGGATATGTGGTGAGATGATGTGTCCTCCATGAACAGAGGCTGGATTTCTCCTGTGCTGGATAACTCCGTAACAGGCAAGTTTGCACAACATCTCAGAGTACAAGCAAGTTTCAGTGTGACAGCAAAATTCAGCATCAATGGGGAAAGACTGAGGCCTCCTACTCATCAACACATTCTTTCCTGATTATTTTAATCTCGCTGTAGTACATGATTAATCCTTTTCTGTAAAAGGTGATAAATAAACAAGATTATTATTTTGGATAATACATCTTTCATCTGATGAACTGAACAACCTTATATCCTCTTGCTCAATCTTGCTGCACTACTTGAGTTCAGACTGCTGATACAAAATTAACCAATGCAGTCACAGCCTACTCTTAGTTCTTAGTCATTTCATTCCTATGTCTTTTGTGTGGGGTCATGCACTGGTAAGAAATACATACATAACACATCTTCTTTGCATTGGCAAATAGGCCATCTGTAATAAAAATTGCTGGCTGAACTGTTTAAAGTTTATCCAGTTTTAGGTTCTCAGTGTCAGCATTCCTGTAAAGGCTGATTTCCAAACAATGGATGCTAAGGCTTTTCCCACTATCATGCTTCTTTTTGTGACGTTTCCTTACTAGGAAAAAATAATACACTCAACATTAGTCATATCCTTAAAAACAATAATTAACATGTTCATTTTGATTTATTGTGAAAATCTAATATTTTCCAAAAATAAATTATGAGATAGATTCCCAACATGAGCTTCTACATGACAAAGTTTTGGGCAGAACCTCACAGTTTTATTTATTTTGTCATACCTCCTTTAATATGGAAGTTTATAATGCGTATAGTGGCACCCCTAAGTACAGCCCTGGAAAATGAATTAGTCATAAACTGAAGCTTTACTGAAATCCCTCCTTTATTCCATAGAATGCTTTTTAAGGAAATTTGAGACTGTGGTAGTGTCATCATCACTTTTCTAAGCTTACTATTGCTTACTCCTTTCTTCGGTCCTTTGGAATTTCAACTCTGTTTACTCCACTATATTTCCAAAGAGCTTTATTTCTCATAATGCCTCTTCTATTGAACAGCTTAAAGATATTAATATCCTGTAGCTACTTGTTATAATATGTTGCTTAATAGGAATAGTAATCTGCTTGAATAAATTGCTGGAAGTTAGACATATTTAATCTCTGTCAGGCTTTTAGTAAATCCAGGCAACATAAAGATAAGAAGCTTTTCATTAGCTTTCTAACAATCTATTCCCCTGAATTATGAATACTGATGAATAAATGCCTGCAAGTCTAATGTACTTTATCTGAAGCATTTAAGATCATTTGCTATAGTTATTCAATTTACATCATGAACTTAGATATACCCATGAAACCTTCATTTTTAAGAGATCAAAATTAATAATATTTAACCACTACAGCTTCTATGACTCTAAAAAGAATGAATTAATACTACTAAGCACATAGTAATTGACTTACATTTACAATGCTTCTTAGAGTTAATGAAGGAAATTGATATTATTAGTCATATTTAGAGGAGAAAAAAAAAAATTCTACAGTTATGTGGAGATGGGGGAACCTCCAGTACTACTGCAAAGCTAGATGGTGAATATTTTTGCAACAATATGAGAAGCTCAGAGTACATAAAGGGGGATGTTCTACCAGATTTCTGCTTTTGTAGAAATCAGAATAGAATCTTAAATGCCTTTTACAAATAGTTTGAAGTAGTGTTATTTAAAACTTGTAAAACAGTAACAAAAAAAGTCTGAGCTATTCAGTTGCCTTTTTTTTCTCCCCAGTTTTGAAGATACTGAAATTATTTATTCCCATTTCCTTTTTTTCATGGTTTTAAGAACACTGATCATCTCTATGGTTTTTCCATTTCTTTAAGATGTTTTCTAGAGATCAAAATTTACAAAGAAAACAAGAATTATATGGCCTTCAAAAGAGTAACCTTTGAATTTTGTTTATTAATACATTCTAATATTGTGAATGTATGTTAATAGTTTAAAATTCTTAAAGAAATATTTGAAATTATCACAATCATCTCTAGTTAACATTGTTTGTATAAAAATAACAATATCTAGCAAAAACCTGTGGAAAAGTATTTTATATGGTAGTTTTCAGATGGCTTTACAGCTAAAGAAAGAAAAAGGTTTTTGTCACTTTGTTCTTTTAACCATCTTTTATTAGACCGTATTACAATTTATCAACCTTTGGTAGGTAATGCCATGTTCAATAATTTATAACAGTAGAAGAGGGCAGAATTCTTATTTCCAGGTTATGAAATGACTGTGTGTGTGCACATGGCCTTGGTAGCCCTTCTGATTTCTTCTTCTCTGTGTTGCAGAGTCCCACTGACAATGACAAAGAAAAACTTTGTTGCAGTGCAGTGTCATTCTCTTTGATGTAATCTAGTGCTTGGTACTGTTACTCAGTGCTTTGCTGACAGTAAAGAAAGATTCTCACTCTGACACCGACGTATTCCTAGGCAGATGAAGAGCTTTTGAACACAGATTTACCCATTGCAGTGTTATGACTCTTACCTGTGACCCAGGAAAATAAAATAATTAATTGGCATGCAATATTGTATCTTCAACACGGAATTAATATGTTTATAAGCCCTATGCACAGTTATAACTTATCCTGATCTTGCCTTATTTAATCTTAAATAAATAAAAACTAGCTAGGAGATATCTTGATAGGTTATCTAGTCTGATTTTAGTAAGGCTATTCCAAAGTGCATTATATTAGTCCAATATTAGAAACTTCAGAAATAGAAGTTCAGCAACTTTCCTGAGTAAATTATTCCAATACTTAATTATTTTTTATATTAGAAAACAGTTTATTATTTTCTTTGATCTCAGACTCCCTGCATATGTCCTTACACCTTTGCTCTGTTCTTAGTGAGTGTGGATAATAGCTGATTTTCAGTCTTTTGCTGACTAATATTCATCTATTTGTGGTGTCTCAATCCACCTTTCCATTACAATAAAGAGTTCTTTCCGAAGTACCTCAGGGTATATCTTTGTTCAATAAAATGAACCAAGCTGTGCAACAAAAAAGCTCCTTGAACATGATGAAGGAAATGTACTGCTTTGGTATCCTACCAAATAAACTGTCCAGACATTTTCTCTGCTGTCTTGTAAAACCTAAATTTTAAGCAAAACCTGCTTGTCGGGTTTTGCACTGGCATTTTCAGCCCAGCTGTTTCCTAGATGTTGTATTGATGGCAATGACAGTTGCATTCACGATATTTCCACCGAAAGAACATCCTTAAGACACAATGACTAGGACTAGTGCCAGGCTGCTGCTTGGTGCTGCTTGGGTTTGTTTCCCAAGCCCTCATTTCTCATCTTAAAATATAAGCAGTTGAGGCCTCTTGATTTAGTCGTGTTTACTGTGGATGTTAATTGCAGCGAATCATCATGTAGTAGGTATATCATGAATACTCCATTAGCACCACACTTACTCAGATATCCCAAATTGTTCCTGGTTTTACGTTCTTGTTGAGATCGTGGACAGCTGTTAAGTTTTGTGGAATTCTGTGTTTCCTTTTGCAGTGGACACTACCCCTTGAAAAAATTGCATCCAGAAAGGTAAGTGGCTTTCAGAGGAAGCCAACATGGTTTCTGGTACTCGGTGTGGTTGTTCCCCTGACTGAATTGGAGTGTCCAAGGCACTGAATCGCTCCCTATTATTCTTACTTTTGGACTTTCACGTCCTCTAAGTGAAATTAGTTAACATGATGCACTTTATAGAAACATGGGCTTATGCCACTAGGATACTACCAAGCAGCGTTTTGAGGGGTTTTTTGGGTTTTTTAAGCCAGCGTCTTTTAAATAAACAAAAATTGCGCTTGATTCATGTATTATGAATCCCCACTGGGTTATGCTGTTTTCATGACTAATTTCTCTCACTAACCACAGCTTTACAGCCTATGACCTTACAACAGCAAGCACGCTGTAAGAAAACATAGGCTTGTTGTGATGGTTATGCCTTTGCTTGTGTTCCAGGTCCCCTGTGGCTTTTTAACTCTCCACACACACACTATTTCAAGTGCCGCCAGGCCAACTGCAGTTCTTGAATTGCCAGGGATTGAGAAAATATCGTGTCTCCACTCCACATGCCAGAGTAAAATAAAAGAAATCATTCTAATTTGTGTTAAAATCAATATAGATTCTTCCCAATTTGACTGTATGAAACAGCATTCTCTAAAGGAAAACAAAATATTTTTTTCAGTTTTTTGTACTCTCACTTATGTTCTCTACTGCAAATTATATCGCTTTGATATTGTTATACTAATGACAGGGAATAGATGAAGCAGTGAGAGATCTGATTGCAAAGAACTGGCATTACACAAACCATTAACACTTTACAAACTAAAAGTTGCTAAATATATATTCACATTCAAGTATAACAGAACCGCTTTTCTTGACACGTCACACTGAAACTATTAACTGTATTGTCAAAATTTGTAGGTCTACCCAATCATATGTGTTACCTGACTTCTTTAAAAGAAAAATGTTAGGTTACCATTCAAACATAGGCAATAACATTTGATCTCTCTAAACCTAAGTTTGGTTTCCTTAGCCTGCATAGTTCCAGAAATGCAAGTCATAACTTTATAATAGGACAGAAGCACATGATATGAAAGTGTGGGAGAATAGTTGAAGGGTGGAGGGAAGCTCCTGATACATATGTGTGTGTGTGTATATATATATATAATATATATATATGTACACACACATATATTTATGCCATATGTAACCAGTTCTGACTGCACCACTGTATAGAATGGAGTGGGTATTGTGAACTATCAGAGGATAAGACACAATGTTTCTAAAAAGATCATTTATCAAAGTCATACAATCTCAAGCTTAATAGTTCTTAGACCGGTATATTTCTGCAAAGAAGATCTAAATGATGAGGGAGCAGCGTGAGCAGTTTAGTAGTCGCAGCCTCTGTGAACTCATGTTGCAGCTCTGACCTGCAATGGTGTTGGGGCATGACATACTATAAGCAAGTCATCAAAATGAAATCAAGCACCTTTGATCGTTAAAAAAAATCACATGGCACTGCTTGCAGGAGTACATGAGATGTTAAACTTGGCTTCTGGACAAGCTTTAAATTGGGCAATTTAAAACTGTTTGGTTAATTCAGATGGGGTAATATTCCTTGCTATTTTTGTATCCACAGGCTCGTTAAAAGAAATTTTTCTTCACTTCTCTTTTGAACTGCAGTGTGTAGAATTGCTGGCAAAAACTAGAAATTTTCTTCCATATTCCCGCAATACATTAAAAACACACATATTTGGACTCAATTTATAAGGAAGGATTTTGATATGACATTAAAATCCTATTTTTATATAGTACACAAATTTATGCATTAATTTTATAAGGACGTTAGTAACATGCATTGAAAACAACTGTTTAACTAAAAATAAAATTCCGGTAGCCTATTTTAGAGCTCCAGAATAATATCTCATCTCAGCTGGATTAATCTGGGCCAAAGATTTATTCAGTGTGGATCTCTGTTGTGTTTGCTGGTTGCGTAGAGTGATTCAAGATGCTTATATCTCTTTTTGACTGTTTTCTGAGTTAAAGGTTCTCAGCAAGGAGATTTCAGAAGAATACCAACTCAGTTATAATTAGAAACTTACAAAATAAAAAAATACATGGCAGTAGATGTGGGTTGTCTTCTTTAGAATTTTGAGTATCTGGATAAAACCTTTGTAGTCTAACCCTTCCTTCATAATTCAGAATTACTCTAAGGTGTTTTCTTAGAGGTATCTCTTTCCAAACAGCTGAAGATGTAACTACCAACATTTGCATTCTGGAAAAGCAGAGAAAAGACCAGTTCTGTGTCTCAATGAAATGGGTTATCCCACTGAAAGGAGGGGGGTCGAGGTCTTGTTTCCTCTTCCAGGACCCCAGTCTGTCAAAGCATTAATAACAGGAACCACACCTAATGCCTATCCCACACATTGGTTGCACCTCTGTGAAGGGGAAACTGAGTCTTCTGTCAAAATGAGAATACTAGCCCTTAGGTACAACTAGAAGTGCAAAGAGTGCCTTGTACATTTTTGACACTTCTTTTCTGTGTAAATCCCAACACAAATGGAATCTAGGGGATTTGAACCTTTCTGTTTCTGATTTTCCTAGAAGTGATAGACTTAAGCACTTTCTCATTAATTTTGTCATATGTTAGAAAAGTAACGCATGAGACCCTTCATCAGTTAATCATATTTAAAGAAACAAACATTCTTATTGAGAATCTTATGGCTTAACTTTGCACACTTTTACACAAAATGAAAGGCATATTTGTGATACAGTTGGTCATTAGTACAAATGACTGACGACTGGAAGGAAAGGTCACGTTTAAATCAGGAACTATTTCAGTATTCATCAGCCCATGATGAATAAGTAAAGCAATTATTAAGATTTTTAGCTAACCAGCAAAATGTTAATTGTGTCACTCAGACACTGAGTGACTTGTTACAAGCATCTGTATTGAATTAGAGAGCCGTATTGAGTTTTAAAACTATGAATATTATATGTTGTCATCCAAGCCAGTGAAATATTACACTTTTCCATTTTGAACTCAAGCAACTCTTTGTTAAATTTCACTGCAGGAAGCTACTCTCCAATCACTCATCAAGCCAGGACTTTCTAACGCTTGAATATTAATTTTAGATCTAACTGTAGTTTTAGCTTTTGTAATCCATACTTGGCTTTATTTCTTTAATGCAATGAGTGCAACTGTTAGACATGAGGAGCATTACGCTAACTCTCTAATGCAAAAATTAATTTTTCTTGATGAAAGAACATACATAACATTTGTCAAATTGATGGAACTAGTGTGATTATAAAACAGCCACACTTTGCAGAACTGCAACAATTTCATTCCCTAATTTCATTGTTCTGAACAACAGAGTTACAGAGAATATGAAGCTTTGATATGACTGACACTGATAACAAACTCTGAATGGCTACACCTATAATGACACAGAACTAAAGAAGAGAAGACAGAGCTAGAACATGACAGGCAAGTGGACATGAGAAATGTGAACTAAAGAAACACTGAAAGTAATGTCCCAGTTGATGACTTGGACTAAAATATTAAAAGTATGGACTGAAAATATAAAATACAAGGTGGAATTTTTGAAAGTGCTTTGGGCTGCGTAAAATGTTTCCTAGGCAAGTAGTAGCGCCTTGGGTATTTTGGTTGTTCATCACTAACTGGGAAAGTAATATAAGGCAAATTGTCATTAGAAATAGTACTTCATGGCAGACACATGCCTCAAATTATCTAATATCTTTGAATACAATTGTTAGAGTTAAGATTTTTTTTCTCAGAAATCATCTTTCATTGCAATTAAGCACTATCTTGACACTGAAGATATTGAGAGTCCAGTAATAAAATATATTTCTTTCACAACAATTAAGAATTCCTACTCTATTAAGTGCACTCTTTTAGGTTTGGTTTGGTTTTTCAGATAGGGAATATTTTCTGGTGGATTTTTTAAGACTTAAAACGTTTTCGTTTTTTTAGAAATACCTTTGCATAAAAATATTACAGCATTATTCAACATGCATTAAAAATAAAATGAAAGGCATTCTTTTTTACTTTTGAGACAGCGATAATAGGCCTGAGAAAAATCTTCAAAAATAAAACTCAACTTACTGCATTTATTCTTTCTTTGGAAGCATTTCTTTCAGTCTATTTGCTAGATTTGTGTTTCATCTGAAAACATAGATTGTCTTTTCATACTGCTGGTGCAGTATTGCCATAACGAGTAATATTAAAGGATATCTCCCATATTAAAACATCAGTAAGACTTCCTGTGATCTGGATTTTACTTTTTACAGTGTATTCAGATATTGGCATATATAGAGAGATGTAAGACCTTTAGAGCATTATCTAATATCTGCAGTATTTTATCTACTATCTAATGTATCTAAGTCTCTTTATATCACACCATATCACGCTGCCATTTGAAAGGTAAAAGGATGAGATTTTATTTCTGTGGCCCTCTGCTTAGGGTGAGCTATGGATAAAAAGCAAATAAGTTGTAGTGTTGTTTTAGAAAGATGAAGGTCAAGAATGCAGAGGGAATTCTGTTGTGTCTACATAAATGGGTGGATTTACATCAACATGTGTCATTCAGGGTCACACACAAGAACAAGAGGCTGGGGGAGGGTATTTTCCACAACAACCAGTTCAGAGAGTAGCACAAGGCTGGTCAAGTATACAGTAGACTGCTCTGAGGAATGTCATTTAACAGTCTTGATTTTTTTAACCCTTAAAAAAAGCTGAGTAAGGAAAAAATAAGAGAAAAGTGAAGCCAATGGCAAATTGAGAGAAACAGTTATGGGAGTCTATACCCATACACATACATAAAACATACTGTCAAATTAAACCAGATATGCACCTTCCTCTGGCAGCAACTAGTCCAAGTTCAAGTTAAGCTTTTGGAGTGGATTTATTCTGAATTTCTCACTTACTGGTAATTCCTATATTTCATTGATCTGAGCAAGAAATGTAAGATTTCATTCCTCAATAATAGCTGATTGTCCTGAAAGATCTAATACATTTTTGATATATAGTAGATTATGAGTATTCTTTACCAGCAGTGTACTGTTTATTTGGCTAGAAAAAATAATTCATGACTTGTACAATCAGGTGCTGGTTCAAATGCAAAGCTCGTTCTAAAAAAGCATTGCCTGGAATTCCCAGAAACCTAGAAAGAATTGTAATATATATTCACTAGTTGTCCATGTTTAAATCCATGGGTATAACAGACAGTGCTTAATGGAACAGAAGGAAGATAAGAAAAACAAAAAGCCTTAAATAAGCCACAAACAAAGCAGTGTACATACCTAATTCTCATGCATACTAATGCTGTTTTGCAGCCTGCTTTGATGAGGTCACTGCTGAGACAGCTGGTTCCTTCCCCTTCCTATGATAATAACTCACTCACATGTTGGGACTGTCAAACCTTCGCAGATAGGAGACCCAATTTAAGCTGCTCTGCTCCTGTTAACCACTCCTTATCGCTCCTCTCCCTGCTCCCAGTGCTGGGGCCTGCCCTCACCAGCTATTTTAGCCTTGCTAACAGGTTTTATTCCTTCAATTCTTAGTAAAAATGTTGCCAACATTCTTCAGCTAATGCAGTAAACTTCAATTTATGACAGAATAACAAACAACCTTTCCTATTCTCTCTGTAGAAATCTTTAAAAAAAAATCATCTGCCACTTCTGCTTTTTTTTTGTTCTTAATTATTTTTTTGTATCAATGCTATAAACTATTGTTCAGTTCATGTTGGCCACCACCCAGGCATATTCTGCAGTTATGTGATTTAAACTCCACATGCTATTGCAGTGTAAAAATGTTCTCAATTTTATTGTATGACCACTGTGATAACACAACAGGTCTCTCACGATACAACAATATATGTAAAATAAATATACTTCAGCATGCCTCATCTGCCCCTTTATTTTCCTCCCTGATTTTGAATTTGAGATTTGCTTCAGAATGTTATTTATCCAAATGTGTTGTCATCAAGTTTATGTAAATATGTGTATGTGTTACTAAAATGTCTTAATGGATATGACTTGACCAAGGAAATATTTCAGTCATCATTTACCATCTTATTCCCCATTACAAGTTACCTGTTTCACTGCTACCTACCTGAATGAATAACCATATTCCAAGGTGTTTCTGTTTTAAAGTCCTATAGTCAGAAGGTATAATTCAATTACGTTTACAAAAATATAGAAATAAAAAATATATTCCCTAGATGTTTAATGTAGTACTTAGATTTCTTTGAGAGACATATGTTCATTAGTTCAGCACAACTATTCTGTTTCTCCTCTGTGATCCATTTTAGTTTCCATGTTCTGTTAACCAAATTTAGAAATATAACCTCACAAAGGCTTAGAAAAGAACTTCAAAGAAAAAAAAGGAAGACTGCTAAAAGTGAGTTTTAAAATGTTACGAGCATCTGGATTTTTATGCTGTAGAAACAGACGGGATATTGATCAGTACTTTTTTCAGAACAGGCATCACCTGCAGCCTACAGGGGATAATACACTTCAGCTCCTATGGGAGATACCCTGTAGATGGTTACCAGTCTCAAAATGTAATTCCAGTAATTTGTATCAAAGGAAATGTTGATTTTTTTATATATATTTAGTACATTTCTAAAATCCACCTTGGAAATTAATCTAGTCAGAGATGGGCCTGATTCAGCAGCCATAGAAATCAGTTGGAAGACTCCCACTGATTTCAATGAGCTTTCTACTGGACTGTAATTGGAATATGCAAATGTGCATCTTTTTATGAAACAAGTCAGTAGTACAATAAAAGGGTGGAAAGTTAATCATATACTTGAGATCACAGCATGTGGCTGAATATTAAATACTGTTTGGACAGGCTGAGTGTTGCACCCTCAGCAAAATTCTGAGCTGCTTCACCTTAGTGAATTGTTTTTCCTCTGTGCTGTTTCAATATTTTGTAGAGACCATTTTGCATTTTGTGTTTAAATACTTCCTAATTTGAAAGACAACTATAGTAAAATACTCCAAATATACATATAAACACAGGAATAGTCAGTGGTAATTTGAGTCAGCTATAGGCAGATCTTGTTTGTGATTATGATGCTATTTATTTGCATAATTGCTTATTTTATCTATCCATGATTTCATGAGCTGCATATATGAGATATGTCTGCAGGTAAGTCATGTATAACAGTCTAAGAATATCTTCCTGCCTATCTGGAGTAAATTACAGTGCAGTAACACTGAATATTGTACGTTATGACCCTTGAAATTTGAATCTCTGGCACTGTACTTTGCATTCTCTCCAGAGCATTCGTAGGGGAATGTAAATACAGTTCTTAGTGTGTGTGGTTTGTACATTACTCAGGCAAGCTATGACAGATGGCAAAAATGGCAAGATATAAATTGAAGCCAATGAAAAATGTATTCAATATTGCCATCAATGGACAGAATAAATGGGATTAAAATACTGTGTTTAAACAAATGGGAAAGAATGAGTGAAATAGTCACGTGTGAGAGGCATTGACACAAAAGGCACTTGATGCTGTAGAGAAGAGGAGGAATTAAAAGCTGAGACGACCTGGTTCAACACAATAAAAGCAATTACACTCTGACCTACTCAATAACAAACTGATGATGAATTCAGGAAAACCTCTAATCATTTTGTTCTGAAAAGGGGGTCAGTGATGCCTTGTCCTCCTCAGAAACAAAGACATCCTCAGATTTAATATTCTGGAATAATTCTTACCTAGCTGGAAGTGCAGAAAAAAGAGTTCTTACAACACCCCACAATGGTGAGTTAGAAGAGTTTTCACAGTTTATTTGCTGTTTCATATAAATATCACGTAATATACATGCCTGGGCCTATTGTAAAAGAGTATTGCAAAAGAGTGCTAGAGGTGAAAAACAGGATTTAAGGGTTCCAGTTCACAAGTTTCAGATCAGATTACTAAATTCTATCAGAAGGCAAATCTTAGTGACTCAAATTTCTGCTGGCAATCCCAGTGGGAGCAGAGTTCATCCCTTTTTGAACAGTGACTGTTTTCCTGTCCGTTCTGCCCTGCAGCTAATGGTACTGCAGCACAAGAATTCCCTCCATTCCTCCTGCTGCTCGGGAGGAAAAGCCTATCAATCCAGGAGCTCACTTAATGACAAGCCGAGCGCCAAGGTGTGTTTTTCAGGGTAGCACTATGTATATAAGGGGTCAGGAGAGAGCAGCTCTGTGCTTTGGCTTGCTTCTGAGAGGGCTGGCCAGCTGTGTCCCAGCATAATGTGCGCATTGAGGCAGCTGGGCGAAGTATTTCGGAAACATATGGGAGCAACATACGTGTTGTTACAGGTCACTTGGTTACTCACGCTGTGGAACGCCTTTTAATTCCTGCACGTGGACTTGTGCCCCAGAGACGAGCCTGCGGTAGCCTGGCCCATGGGAAATGAACTGATAGGCAGGGCTTTAGCTATGCCTTAATTCAATATTTAGCAATACGCTGAGGAAGTGGGTAAGTCCGGCAGAAAAAGTTATCAAATGAAAGAACTGGGTGCCAGGTGCAACATGAGGAGAATGAATAGCTTTGGTGTCTGGGTTGTACTTCTGGAAAATAAACCTTGTATGTAAAGTATCTTTGTTTTCTTTTTACAATAGAAGTTTTACTCAGTTTGGAAAGTCTTCTACACATCTGTTCAGCTGGTATTTTAGAATATACAACAGCAAACTAAATTGCTGCAATTCCATTTTTAAAAAATATTATTTTTCTATTCTGACCAAATAGTATGAACAGTCTTTTCTAAACACAGACTTTCCTAAAGCATGCCACTAATTTCACTCTAACAACCTACTGCTTACCTTACCAACGTGATACCTATTTAGAGTGCTGTGTCCAATTTTTAACAAATATTTGGAATGGAAAGGGCTGCTCAAGGAGAAAAATGAATACCTGATATTTTCACTGAGTCTTGTTCTTAATTCGTTCTTGTTCCGGGAAGAGTCTAAAGCAGGTTGAGAAAAAATATGACATCAATATCCCACTCACACACAAAAAATGTGTGGAAGATCACAACTGCTCACTTTATGAACTATCAGGTGCACATGAATTATTTTATTCCATGTAATTCAAAAAATACTGAATATATCACTCTGAAAAGGAATGGGGATACTGGTGTAGGAAAAATTAAAAAGAAGGAGGCATTATAAATTGCCATTGACTTTAAACGTGGGCTTTCTCTAACTAAAATGCAGAAAGCAAAATATTTATTATATTATTTTCTAATGTATATTTAACTTTATTTGCATTTATTGATGCCTCTCCAGAATTTTTGCAGACATTTTTCCCAGAACTTTTTGTCTTATGCTTGTACTGAGTAGGTTGCTCAATAATTTTCTCCCTTGCGAGTACCTAATTTGCAATAATTGCTTTTGTTTGGCTTCCTGTTTCCTTTTTTTTTTCCCTATTCTTGCCTCTGTCATTTCTTTATCCTGCACTCAGCTGTATATAATATTGTGCATTTCTAGCTTTACAAGTGGTTATAGTTTCCATTAGTGTTCTGTGAGATTTTTTAAAAAAATGTACAATAAAGACTCAAATAAATCTGTTCCCAGCTCTGTAACTGCTTCTCCTTATGTTTTCCCTTGTAGGTACAAGTCATCACAATAAGCTCAGGAATATTTTTCATAAACCTAATTAAATACAGGAGTACTTGAAAGATTAGTACCTTCCCAAGAATTCCTCATGTCAGACAAAGTCGGGTGCAATTGTTTTCTTTGAGAAGAATGGGGTTTCCTTAATGTGTCGTTTGGCTGAAGTTAGAACGAAATCCAAAGAATAATCAAAGAGGAACAAACACAGTAAGGTAATATATATGCAGACAAAAATTGTATTTCAGGCATTATGACGTATGTGTAAGCTCATAAAATCTGTATCTATAAAACTCTAATAAAAAATGAGACTTTTGTATGTTGATGCTTGTAAATTGTGGCTACCACTTCTTGCCGGCTCTTCCACAAAGGAGCTGTGCTCCCTGCCCTACCTCTGGTCTCTTTTTTCAGGCTGTTGATACTGGAAGCCCTACGGGTTACTAATATGATACCCTGGCACACTGAGAACATTGTGTTATCTGCTGACAACCAATACGACTGTAATAACTTTTTAATGGCTAAACTCACATGCAAACAGCAGGTTCCCCAGTCTTGGGCAATTATATTTCACAGCCAGATCTAGATCCTGACTCCTTTTCTCCAGGTTACCCACCTCACTGAATGACTGGCTTTCAGCAGTCCGTTCAATCAGAGGAACTTTAGGAAAGAAAAGAGACTTGAAAAAGTGTTTACAGAACATTTTCTATGTCTGGCATCAGGCAGTCAGTTGTCAGTGATAGATGTTTGCTTGTTTTATCCTTTCAGAAAAATCCCTTAAAATGAAAAAATGTAACCTCTGGCTTACAAATGTGAAGGAAAAAATAAGACAATTAAGAGAACAGCTAAACCAGTGTTCAAACGATGAACTCTTTAAAATCTTTAGTTAAAAGAAGGACATAAAATTGGGGGCATTTTCATTGATTACAGATCAAGACTGGATCAGCACATCCTTCCTTTAAAGTCAGAAAATCTGTACCATATCCAAGTTTTTCATCTTCAGTTTTAATCCATTAAAGACAACAAGGCCACGAGCATTCTTGCAACCAATAATTGGATTTTTCTTCTCTCTTTTAATGAATTCTGGAACATTGCCTTCACCATCTATTTAAAAGGTCTGTTAACATAACTATTCCTGCTTATTATTAAATACATTAATTTACTTTTTTGTTCTTGTTGTTTTTAATATTATTTTGAAGCATATGCATTCAGAATATCTATCCCTAACGTACATGTGACCTTGTTTTTCCTGAGTAAATAAAGAAATCTGCAATTAATTGTTAGAACCAGCACTGGTTTCTAAGATCATAATATGGATTCCAGTAAAACAAATTCCATATCCAGTTGAAGTTGCATCTTCTTTTAATACAAGTTCAAAGATTAAAAAAAAATTCACCCAAACCAAACAAAAACTACAAAACAGTAACAGCAAAAAGAAGAAGGAAAAATAAAAGCTACCACGAACAAACAAATAAAAAGATCTTTCTTCTCAAATGGGCTATGAAAATTATCTCCAGTTGTACATTGAACTCGAGAATGTTATGGGAAAATGAGCTCAGTTCTCATGTGATTGCTGTCGGTTTAACAGTAGAGTATCTACACTTATTTAAACATTCTTCATTATGTTGGACCAAATCAGAAGTCCACGAACAAAAGCAGAAATCTTCCTCTGTGTTCAGTTTGCTTTGACCCACCTCCTGTACCCTTGTGATTAAAGAAAGCAAAGGTCTAACACCTCACCAACAATAAATTCTTTGTTAAACTTCATTTAAGGTATGTTCACTTCCTATTTACCTCCTCACTCCCAAAGTTTCAGTGCCTAGTTTGAGGGAAGGTCATAAATTCCTTCTAAGATAAATGTTAATTATTAGTTAGCAAAAACTTTACCTGTCCCTGTCTGCACAATAGTTGAAAGATTTGCAGTACATTTCAATTAAAAGATAAGGTGGATTTCACATACTCACATTCTCTTTTATTTAACATTTCTGAGCATTCTAAGAGAGTTTTGTTGAATGCTTTGAGCATTTATATTGTTACTATTAATTTCTTCCTTCAAGATTTCTGAAAAACCTACAAAGATATCTGTAAAATCTGTATTCTTCTGAAACATAAAGTAAGTGTGAGACGAGCATTACAAAGAAAGAAGGAGGCATCATTAAGTCTTAGCTTCATTATCTTGTTATTCCTGAATCTGAGAAATATTTATTCTAATAAATGGAATTTTGTGCCTCATTTCTTGTCAGCAGTGAATGTTCCCATAAAACCCAAAAGCTGGGTTTCCTGAAACCATTAAAACATTTGAATTTAAACTTCTGTTGGTATGTGGATGATGGACTAGTCATGCTACTCTTAGAAACAACAAGTGTTGTGAATTTATTCCATTGTACGTGGCACAGGATCCTTTGAAGATGAAGTACCACATGTTTGGTTTGTTTTCTCTTTTTTTAAAAAACCACAACATGTGTAGAAAAATTAAATAATGAAACAATTAAATGAATTTGGAAACACAGACAGTGGACTGCAGCCTTCCCTCAACTGCCATGCTGGCGGCTTGAAGGCAGAAAAGTAATTTACTAGATACGGGCAAAATAACCTCCATAACTCTGTCAGTATTCACCTTGCAAAAATAGCATTGTTAATTTAACTATTCCAAATACTTGTTCTCTGCATATATCTTTTATGAAAAAGTGCCTCTGTTAGATGAATAGGAGATATTTTTTATAATCTTCTGTTGACAAACACAGGACTAATTGAAAGAGTCCACAACCCTTACGCAATAACTCTCTTCACTCATTTTTTGCTTAGGTTCTGATGACAGAGAGACACACAATCTTGCTAAAGTTTATTAAAGACTTTTGGTAATCTATAAATTTGTAGTTATATTTCAAGATATTATTTTTTAGTTGAGCATTTAAGCAGTGGTACGCAGGGGTACATGGAGCACATGAACCTGTGCCCCTTTGTCTACAAAATCTCTAGTAAGCATCTTTTGCAAAAAGTATGGAATATGAAGGTGACAGATAGGGAAGAAAATACCTTGTCTTTTTTTTCTTTCAAGTATCGCTTGGCTCCATCTTCTTTACACCCTCCCTCCTCCTGAGCCTTCTTGACTCTAGGCTATATTGTCCCAGTTCTCGCAGGCTTTCCTCCTAGGAGAGATGCTCCAGTCCACCATCTTCGTGGCCTTGTTTGGACTCTCTCCTATATGTCCCTGTTTCTTGTGTTCTGGGGAGCCCAGAACTGGACACAGTGCTCCAGATGTATCTCACCAGTGCTGAGCAGAGAGGTAGAATCACTTCCTTGTTGCTTGTCAGCCTGTAGGAGACCAGAAATTTACTTTAAAAGACATTTAAATTATTACATTTAAGATTTAAGACCAGTCATGCACAGCAGTCTTATCTGCATGGCATTATATGTGGACAGTTTTTCATACTACAAAGAACTGGTAAAGCCAATAGCACCTTATTTAGGATTTTTATTGTAAGCACATATGGTTAATTATAATGCACACACACTATTATTTTTCTTTTTATAATTCAATGAATGTTAATCAGTTACCCAATGCCATGTTTTGATTTGTTCCATTTTCAGTATTGCAGATTTCATGATACATGTAAAGATTATATTCCAGTAAAAGAAGTAAAAAAGATGTGGAACACTCCCACCCTAGATATAACAAGTTAGCATACTTTTCAAACATATCACTTTGAAAAATACCCTTTGCTTGATCTCCGTTATAAGTTTAAATAAAATTCAGTGCATTTCAGAGTCTATCTTTTTTGTATGTTTGAAATATTAACTCAAAAGGCACTGGAATGAGCACAATCAATAGAACTAAAATTCATCTGCAGGATCAGAAAAAAAAAAATTCAAATGTTGGTCGAGTTGCAAACTGATAAAAGATGTCTTTTAGTTTATCTTATTTTTATGTCCTTTAGCAAAGTGAATTAATAGCCCATTATTAATATAGTAGAGAAAATACTCAGTGTTACTGAATCCAGATACAATACCAGTTACAATAATGGAAAGAAAGAACTTTGGAAGAAAGTATTTATTAAAAAAAAAAAATAAAATTGCATTTTCTGTTCTGACACAACATTATTGTCACACAGGCCAAAGTAATTTTTCATAATAGGTTTTACCCAGAAATAAGAACCTACTTACAGAGTTTTAAAAACATTAAATGTCATAATTAGAAATCAGCTCCTGATACTAACCTTTCAATCTTACTCAATTAATTATATTCACTATCCATCACCTTAGATAAGAGGCATAAGGATATCAAAAGTATAAGACAACAATCAACAATTAAACCAAACCAAGAATTTTAAAAACCTTCATAAGGATGTATTTAAATATGTATCTAAGATGTACTGAAAGATGTGCCAGTCTTTCATCTATGTGTCTTAAAACAGCAGTTTTCCGTTCTCCATTGTCTGCATTTAACAGGAACAATTAATGGCTCTTGCTGAAGACACAGATAGATAAATAAAAAACACTCAATAATCCAGAGAACCACATCACATTTGCACTGAGTGTCATGACATCCCCAGTTAAACGAGTTTTAGGACTCCTGTGGAGAATGAACTTCATAGTTTCACAGACAAACCCTCTGAAATTCCAACAGGTTGGATATAGACTGTGTAAGTCTAGGGGAGTAGTGGAAAGTCCATTATCTGCTCCTAGACAGAAAAGATACCGTGATATTAATTAAAGGAAGTGGGATTCTCTTAAGAATTAAAGTTGCTCCAGCTTTCTGAATTTACTTAATCAGATCATGAGAGACAAATTGCCCAACAATAAGTAGCATTTTAAACCACCATGATATTTGTAGTGTATACAAAGTCGAGGCAGAAGGAAGTGGCACTAAGGCAAACTACGGTCATCTGAGCTATCTCACTGTTACTCAGGAACAGATTGTAGCTCTGCCTTGTCAGTACAAAGTTACATACAATGCCATGAAACATAGACTTGAAAGATGAGTCAATGTGTGCGGGTTCAAGTTTAACAGCACTTGGAAGATTGAAATACTATAGTTTTTTTTTCCTTAAAATTTACATAACTATAAACTGTCTTTTAGTAGTCCATCCTTAAAACAACCTTCCTTCGTTTCAATAGAAAGAACACAAATTAACTTTCACTTTGCAATATTCACGTATCAACATATGTGTATACATGTATATACCTATATTTAGAAATTTTCCCCTGAAATACTTTAAAGTGACTTTTCCATGTGATCTCTCCTAAACCAGAAAATTAATAATGAAAATCTCTTACAGAACCCATTATTTCTTCTGTCATTGTTACCATACATGTCAGCGTCTCGGACATGAAAAAAAAAAAAGAATTAAAAAAAAAAAAAAAAGNATTTAGCTTGCCTCTAGGCCCCCGAAACAAACCAAAAAAAAAAAAAAAAAAAAATAAAAAAAAAAAAAAAAAGGAAAAAAAAAAGACAGACTTTGGTGATGAGATTACAGGAATAAGGTTATCTCTGTCAAGCAAATAATCACAGATCTCCTTTCACCATGCTCTTCTGCACTGATTTATGAGCTCTGTGTAGAGCTCTCGTCAAAGTTACAGTAACACAGTGAACTCCCAAGAGGTAGCACTGCTGAACCCTGCAGACCTTCACCAGAACTGTTTTTAAGGTTCTGTACAGTTGGTCTCGGATTGAATACATCTGGGATAGATTTAGACCAAGTTTATTTCCAGCAGAGCTGTCCAACTGTTAACACTTATTGAAAACCATTCTTATCCTTGAGACAACAGTGTTCTATTTATCATTTTCTAATACATGAAGGGATTATGATTCTGTGACAATTAGGAGGGGGGAAAAAAAAGGAAATCCTCAAAGTGAATGACAAACTGAGAATGTAAACTAAAAAAATGTTTATAAGTTTCCTCTAAGGGCTGTTCACTCTTTTCCCTATGAGTGTATTTTCTTGGAGATGCTATTAGCTTCAATAAAACAAAAAATCATGAAGACGCTGATGTGTTATATTCCCTCTAAACTACGAAAAAGGATGAAATCTGCCTGCTGTCCTCCCTGAGAACTGATGGCAGCACAGAAAAATATCAGAGAAGCAAATCAGCTGTACCTGATATAAGGCTGTAGCACTGCTGCTTGAACACTGAACAGTACCACACACTCTTGCATTATCAAGACCTTCTTAATTCATTCTTAAGTGTACCTTACTGGAACCAGAGAGCAGCTTTTACAATTTAATCCACAGTGTATACCTTCTTCCTCCTGCTGTATTTCCTTGCTTTATTCCTTAACTTATTATTGGGCAGAAGAGGAAAATAGCATAGCAAATGCAGCCACTGTTGATGTGCAAAGTTAAGGCAAAAATAGATAAATCTAATATGTGGGAAAGAAGTAGAGGGAGCTATTAGAAACTGTTATATTTAAATAACTGTACATTTGCCTAGCTAGTAATTCAGTCCTAAATTAGTACTTCAGAGTTTTGGAGCAGTTCCTATGCTTGAGTTAATGTTAATATTTTGGTCTGAATTGATTTACTTTTTAAAAATTCTGTTCAAAAAGTGTTCCGTCATGGAAAGATATGAAATCAAGCGAACTACCACATAAAGTAAGTACAAGATGTGTAAGTACAAGGAGTTGTTTCAGTAAGAGTTTTGTTGAAATTCAGTCCTTGAGGTAGAGCTATTCCTTAAGAAGTTGTTATTGAGTGTCTGGAAAAGAAAGCAGCTCAAAGAAGAGTGTCCCTGGCATGCTTTTTTTCTTCTTGTTTTTTTCATAGCAGGTGTGAATGCACATAAAAATGGCTTATCTTTCAAACAAACCCAGACTTCATAGCGGTGGGTTTTTTTCTTCACTGTAAAAAGCAGTCTATGAGACATCAAGTGCTTACTGCAACTCAGCAGAAAGAAGAACTATTAGGATATAGCTACCTGAAGAATAATGTGGTGTCCCACCCTTAGGGTGAAGGGAGCACCAGAGATTCTTAGATGGTCATATCAGAAATCAGAGGGTCTGCAAAAGCTTAAAAAGTCCTATTAGTAAATACACTTGGTGAGGAAATTGGTATGTTAGTCCTTGACCTGCTGTATAAGCAAACGGCAGTCAGATTTGGATAAAGAGGTAAGGTGAAAGGGAAGAAAGGAGGAGACACTTTCAGGCTCTTTGGTGGTCTTGTTCCCCCCCCTACAGTCCATGCCTGTTTCTTGATCTCATTCCTGTGTTTGTGCTGGACTGTGCTGTGCTTATCTCCAGAAGCCAGAACAAGGATGTTTGTCCCCCAAAAATGCTGCCCTACCTCCACATATGGCCCCGTTCTCCAAGGATTTCCCCTTCTTTCTCATGGCATACCAGCATGTAACTGGCGCCACAGCTCTCCAGCTATCAGTGTTTGAGACATACACATTAGCTCCTCATCTTCTAGGTTTCTACAAGTAATAAGAGTACTATCTCATATAACGTAACGGCTTTAAAAATCTTGTCTTTCTACAGCTTTAGAACCCATTCTTGCCTGACTCATCTTGACTGCTTATCCCTGTCTTTGGAAAATATTTAATTCCCCTCAAACTGGACTCCTTTAGGCTCTACCAGTCCTCTCCATTCTGTTTTCTGCCATCACTTTTAGTTGCACCAGGGCCATTTTAATAAACTTCCATTCAGTTTATGGACTGTCTTTCACACTAACCCCCCCGATACACACAGTATCACCTCCCAGTGTCCCTTCCAGCCTTCATTATTCTACAAGTCTACCAAAAAAAGAAAAGTTGAATTCTATTGTCCTGGAATAAATCTGTTACCAGCAGGTTTTTAGTGTGTGAAATACTGACAGCAAGTGTATAACGTTGTTGAGTAGCTCATTACAGTGATTTGACTTTTTTTGTTTTGAATTGTTTCATGGTGAAGCAGTATCATTCTAGGAGGAATAGGTAGGAAGGTCTGAGTGTTAAAACCAGGATGAAGAAGCAAATTAAAACAAAGGTGGTTGGAACTGTAAAAAAAAAAGCAAAAACACACCAAAAAAACCACAGTTGGGAGACCTTCACTTTTATCCCCTTAAAATATTATCCTTCATGTTAACTGAGAGAGAGTAATAAAACAACAATAGCCAGGAAAGGTGTTTTCTTGCATCTCTCTCATCCTTGAAGCCTATTTTACATTACAGAGTTGAAGGACCTTTAACAGTGAACTTGATCAGCACTGAAAGTCTGGAGAGTCTGAGATGAACCACGTCCTGAGAGTTACATTATTTTGATGGGAAGGTTTCTGGAAAACTGACAGTTCTTAATTAAAACTAGATTTAATAAAGCAGGACCACTGTACAGACAGCAGTGCTCATTCAGAGATTTGTCTGTTCTTTCTGGTATTAATATATGGTTTCAAAGACAATTAGTTATGACTTTATCCCTTTAAGCAATTTTGCCCATAAAGCTTTCAGAGACTTTTACATTATTCTACGACATTATAAATCATTTTAATGCCTATTGAACATCATATTTTAATATGCTAACATAACTATCCGGGCATCCAGAATTTGGCGCAAATCCTTAATTATTTTGTAGTCTGTAAAGTTCATGCTGATGAATTAATAAAAGATTTAATTTGCCTTGCAGAAAAGAGATGTCTGGAGCCACATAAGAAGATACTTTCTAAGGATGGTGTGGGCAGTGGTAGCTCCTTCCTGCTATATGTTATCTAACCAAATCAAAAAGTAGATTTACCTGTTCTTTGTGGTTTTGGCCTGACAAAAAACCCTGCTTGTTTCAATCTAAAATATTTAATTTTCTGGTTGTTCCAATATTATTCAAACATTCACTTCTTACTTGTCAATTTAACTGCATGATTTTATGAAATAAAACAAAAAAAACAAAACAAACTCGTCGTTAAATAGACTGTTAAATGACCATTAAAAATAATTCTTACTCAAAACCCCCCACATTTCTAAAGTGAAGTATTTCCTCTTAGAACTCTTGAATTAAACGTACATTTCAATTTAGTATTAAAAGTAAAACTATTCCTTTATTTCAGTGAGACACTGGAGAATAAATCTATGCCTGCTATTTAGGGAAAAATTAAAGAAACAGGTTTTTTCACTTTCTTGAAAAACAGTGTAGCAAATAAAATTTTATTTAAATCTTCCACATAATCACTCTTCAGATTCACTTCTATTCTGCTCTATTTCAACAGTAGCAAAAATTAAGATTTTAAAATAGTTTCTAGGCAGAAAATTCAAGTCATATCATCTGTTGGTTACAACATCCATCTATCTACCTGTAAGACACAGACTTAGATCAGCTGGAAAGAGAAAAGAGGAGAATGGGAGAGTTTCTTTCGTGTAGAATTTCTCATGTCTGGAAAGAACATACACCCAGTCATAGCACAGAAATCTTCAAATAGAGAAAAGAATTGTACTGGGCCTCTTATACTTCTGAGATGAATGCAAGCTGGTAGACTATCAAGGTATGTGAAACTATCAGAAATTCATTGATGGGAAGACCAAAAAAGAAGAAAAAAAGAGGAAAAAAATCCACAGCAATTTCATAAAACCATTGAATCATTTAGGTTGGAAAAGCAATTTAAGGTCATTGAGTCAACCATCAACTCCACGCTGCCAGGTCCAGCACTGAATCGTGGCCCTGGGTAAACCTTTCCATAAAGAAATTTTGTCCAAATATCCAAGCTAAACTTTCCTGGCGCAGCTTGTGACCATTTGTTCTTGTCCCGTTGGCTGTTACTTGGGAGAAGAGACTGACCCCCACTGGACTACAGCCTCCTTTGAGGGAATTGTTGGAGCAATCAAGGTCCCCCCAAGACTCCTTTTGCCCAGGCCAAGCACCCCCAGCTCCCGCAGCCACTCCTCATAAGACTTGTGCTCCAGCTTCGTTGTTCTTCTTTGGATACACTCCAGCACCTCACGTCCTTCTTGTAATTTTATTTCAGTTGTATTGTGCTGTTATAGCTATTAAAAAAATCAGAGGAACATGTATTAGAGATTATGTTAATATCCCTTGGTAGGTAGTTTCAGGAAGAGCAACATCCTGTCCTTTCTTTACGTGGCAAACATTATGATTTAGGGCCCTCAGACTTTTATTTTTATTTTTCCATTTTTAAGCTCATAATGCCACGCATTCTTGCAAATCAGTTGGAATTTTATTGCCTGCAGTACTCCAAAGAGATGTCCTTTCAAACACTTGCTGTGATTTAAACTTAAAAACAAAATGAACAAGTCATTAGAAACAGATTGAGAGTAGGGAGTACAGATGGGAGGGAGCCAGAATTGAAAGTCCCTGACCTGATATACAGCTGATCACAGTCAGCAATTTTGGAGCAAGTCATAAAAATATTAATCCAAAAGATTTTTTTTCCTGTGTATTAAGGAACATTGGAAATCAGAAGTCTTCATTTTATCTAGTATGGTTATTTTGAATTCTAACACAGTTCAGCTATGAAAACATCACCTGTTTTTTTTTAAAACTAAAGATGGCCTGGATCTCAGGGTGGGACCCTGAATCGTACAGGAAGCCATGGGCTGGCAGGCAGGAGGAAAGAGAGAAAAAAGGTTGAATCCAGCATTTTTACTGAGATTATTAATATCCATTAGTGTGGACCTAAATTCAAACGTCCCAAAGAGTAAGAAAAAGGGGAAAAAAGAATGGGGGGACCTAAGTCCACAGAGGTGGGAGAAGGAGGTTGCGTTCCATCAATTCAAATAAAAGATTTCAAATTTTAAAGTTCTTCTTTAAGTGTAAAGCAGACATTAAAATATCCTTGCTCTGTCTGTCTTAGTCTGCTCCTTATGGAAGTTGCACCATGGACCAGGATCCTCAATCCTGTACTTTCTGTGTTTCTGGAAACCTTTTTCACAGATATCACAAGAAATGATGTGACCAGAGGGAGGCACCTGAGTGTGGTGTCCTACAGCACTTCTAGGGTGACATTCAATAATTGCTACTGCTGACAGTAGTTAGAGTTAAATAAATAAACTTCCCCCAAAAGTGCTAATTTCTGTACAGCAGCTATAGAAAACAAGAACCAGCTTCGGAAGTTAATGAGCTGTGGACATACTGGATAAAGTAAGACAATGAGTATCACCCCAAATGTTATTTCAAATCACTTGCTCCATGAAAATTAACTGCTACTTTTTTGTTAATTTGAAAAATACCATACAAGGAATACTCCAGGGTGATAGGCTTCAAAATTTCAGTTTAGATTAGATTTTATTGCTATATCACAAAGAATACTCATTTTAACCCTGGAAGTTGCTGATCTTTTTCATTTTGTTAGCATTTCTGAGACACTAAAAGTGTGCAATTAGAACAACAAAATACATTTTAATTTTGACATTAGATTGTGATTTGCAATCAGTCTAAAACTGTTATTGCAGGGAATTTTAAAAAGATTTTTTTTTAAATTAGAATTAATTCATCTATTAATTTATGAAATTTAGCATAAGAAAAATACAAGCCTCTAGTTATCTAGATATAGTATCTAAATTATACTTATAAGTATCTAAATTATAAAATATTTGTCTTTTTTTCATTATGGAGTGCATACAAGGATACTTCTATAAAAACTACTATAGGTTTCTGAGCCATAAAAGCACATTTTTATGATGCAATTATTCTATATAAGATCTGCACTTGTTACAGGAGGCATTACTGTGGTCTAGACAGAAACACAGGACTTATCTTTAAATCATTTACTTTGTAAATGCTCCTTAACTATCAAAAGATCATCTGGAGGACCACACAAGGTCTGGTGTTTAAAAGATTTGGGAGATCATAATAGAATCAGATTTTTGACTGCTCCCAGCTTTGAAGGTTTCTAGTGGTCCCTGGCAATTAATCCCATAATATTTATCATCATGAAGCATAGTACTTTACAGGACTAGATTTAAATTTAATGATTCTTTTTCAGGAAAAACTTCAAGTGCAGGTAGGGCAATGTGTTATCTTCCTATATTAAAACCTTAATGTTTCTAGTGAACATTGTAAAGCGCCAAAAATTTAACATGACTTAAATGTTTATTTGTATTTAAATGCATTTACACACTATGAAATTAGAAGTTTGGCTTTGCAGGGAGGATTTTTCAATGCACAATGGACTCTATATTTTCTTAATGTATGCTGGGCTGCAATGTGAATATTTTTGCTATGAGCAAAGGACAATTAATAGTGTCAGTCCAGAGGAGAATGTTATTTGCTCAATTCCTAGGTCCAGCTGTTGCTCTTGGTCACACCCAGACAACCTCTGGAGGCAGCTGCAGGAGCACATTCGACAGGAGGAGCTGGCCCTTCGCTCCCTGATGGATGAGCTCACCCAACAGCAAAGCCTGGCTTTTCACCAGCGGCACACAAAACTGGGAACAAAGACAAAACGTTCAGTGCGAACCTTGCAAGACTTAAGGCTTAAGGACAGGAAAAGGTTTAACGAAACCTGTCAGCAGATTAGCCCTTCTGAAGCATTTGGAGCAACAATGCACTTTACCTGCAAGGCTGAGCCACTTCCTAATATTTTGGGTCCTTCTCACAAGAAGGAGAAAAAAAAAAAAAAAAGAAGAAGAAAAAAAGAAGAAAAGGCAATAGGCAGGACTTGATTTACATTTGTTGTTTTAGGTTATTTACTCATGAATTAATTAATTAGAGGTATACCACCAGTCCTGGACTAGAAGGGAGCCCAGGGGGCAGGACGGGGCATTTGGACCTTCAGGGCGCTGATACCCTTCTTTCCAAAGCTACTTCCTTTCAGGAATTTTTTTTTTTTCTCTCATACTCCCTTCTTCCCAGGCTCCCCAGCCCTAATTTCCCAGTCTTAATGCTCAATATACAGAAGCACAGAATGACTTGCTAACGTGGTTCTGTTCCATGTCTTGTTACTAACCAGACAACTCACTAAAACGCAAGCTGTTTCACTATTAATTCCTGTACTTGGGGATGAACACCACTTTTTTCCATGCATCACTGATATAAAGACAATGCCTTGGCAAAATAACAAAAACTTGTTAAGAAATATCACAAGATTAAATTTGCATTACTTACAATATAAAATCTGGTATCTGCAAATTTTTTTTATATTAAGCCACTAATAAGCTATCACATAATATTGTTATTATTCTCATTATCATCAAAGGGAAGGAGGGAAGGAGGAAATTCTTAATGTTCTAACTCTCTAAGGCTTGACTTTTTCAAAGAGAAGTTAATTTATTATTTTCTGCAACAGAATTCCATGTTCAGATATCCTGAATCAGTATTTTATTGCATTTTTTGGAATTTTTTAATGGGCTTTCTTGAGACTAGATCAAATACAATGGTTCTGGTCTCCTCAGTGAAATTAAATAGACTTTACTGTTTTAAATGAAAAGGAAATGTACTTATCCATAATTTAATTAAACTGGTTATCTGTTTTATTTAAAAGCCAATTAGCACTAGACCAAATTAAAAATTAGTCATCTTGTACTTATTCTTCATTTTCATTTCCACTTTATGGAAAATAAATACCCACTCAAAATGCACATTATAATTGACCTTATTTATTATATTCTAGCTAAAGAAATTTAGAAGTTACCACATTAAATTGTAACATGCACATCAAAACGTTGATCAGTGTAATAAAGCAACATTAAAATGCTCATTCTTTTGATAATTTAAACAGGATACACCATTTAAAGCAGGAGATAGGTAAAAAAATGTATTTCTCAACTGAAATACATGCGTATTTTACTAAAATGCACTTGGAAAGCTGTATTTTTTTCTGAAACTGTTACCCCTTACCACACACAGATTTTTCTGTCTTGTTTCCGTGTTTTGAATATTTGTAAATGATAAGACAATTTAATGTTTATTCATTTGTTATTGATAGCTAAAAACCCAAGCAAAACAAATGAATGCAACAAACAAATAAAAACTCAAGCAAAACAAAATACACGTAAATTTACTCTCTCTTCTTTCCCAGTAAGCCCAGAAAGTAAACACTGTGAATTAAACAAAAGTCTTGCTGCAAAAATATAAGAATGATGGGCTTAAAATATGTAAGGGCGATGTTTTTCCATCCAGCTCAGGGTATTCTATGATTCTCAAGGTGGTAGGTTCTGAGTTGTTTATCTAAAGCTGTATTATAGTGGGCATAGCTACCAACTTGGCATGTCATTGGCACTTTATTGACATCATTTGAGGTGGTTACAGCACTTCAGATGGTTCAACTTTGACTTCTAAGGCCTCTCAAGAACAAAGGCAGAAATCTTGTGTTTCTTTGACTCTTTAAATTCTGTCTTTGTAAAAGGAAAACACAAGATTAAGCAACTGTGCTCCAAGTGTTATTTACCTCAACTTCAGTAATGACTTTGACACCGTCTTCCATAACATTATCATAGACAAGCTGACAAAAGTATCACCAGACAAGTGCACAGTAAGGGGAATTAAAAACTAGCAGAATGACTGGACCCAGAGGATTGTAATCTCTTTATGTCCAGAATGGCACAGGGTCCAATTTGAGGCCAAACACTGGCAGTGTGTCTCAGTGATATCGGGGCCAAGGGTGTTAAACATTTGCATTAATGAAAGATGTGAGTTAGATTCTTCTCAGTAGTGTCCTGTGTTCAAATAAGTCAATGGACATAAATTGAAGTGCATGAAAAACCTGTCTGAAGATGAGAAATCTATTTATTTATTTATTTATTTATTTATAACTGTAAAGGCAATCAACTACTGAATAAGATTGCTCAGAGGGGTTGGAGAGTCTCCATGCTTGGAGATATTCAAAACCCAAGTGGACACAGTGCTGGATAAGTTGCTTTAGCTGACCTTGCTTGAACAGGGGGATTGGACTAAATTTCCTTAAAAGGTTCTTTTCAACCCAGGATACCATGTATTATACACACACACATATATACACACCATGAATGTAAGAATATCGAACTTATGTATTTCCCCAGAACTAACACATCCTCGTGTACTATCAGCACAATGCAGGAAGAGGTTTAAAACTGATATCTACTATTTTGAATATGTCAATTTACAAGAACAGAAAGACTTCAGGGAACATTGCATGCAAACCCAGGCTGTTGCAGCCAAGCGCAGTCCCAGAAGGAGAAGGTGACATACAAATGTAATTTCTTATCCACACCCACACAATCTTTTCACAGTATGGAACATATTTTGTTTACATCTGTCATAGCTACTGTATGTTAACTTCTTCCATAGTAAGAAATATGAACCATGGCCTTGAGTTGATTACTGATTGTGGCCAAACTTCCTCTGACTATTTGCAAACTGAAATTAAACAGGAAAATCTGATCTTCCTTAGACGTATATACAAACATATCTATGTACACACTTTCAGGAAGACTGAATTGCAAATGAGTTTTGAGTGAAGACCACCTATAATTCAACACAAATCCATCTACCTCTGAAATGTCTTCCCCAGACTGTAAATATTTTACTGTTAATTCTATCTTTCCTAAGACAGCTTTTTCACACTGTATTTGAAAACCACAAAACTTCCAACAAGGTAGTGTAATACTTCAAGTCTTGAAGATAAGAGCTCACCAAAGGGTTTTGCTTAAAAAAAGTATGTAAGTATATAAAAGTATACAAGGCTCTAACAATATCCACCTTCTGGGTTATTCAAGGAGCCTTTGGTCCTTTTAACACCTTAAGAGGGAGCACAAAGGAGAGAAGTTACACGCATTTTCTCAGAGGGTCCCTTTACTGGTAAACTTCAGGAAATAAGAGATCTTGGCAAACCAAAACAAAGCATTCCTCAAAGCATTGACTTATCACATGCTAACCCACACAATTTAGCAAAATCCAAACTTTCTGGGCCCAAGTTACCCAAAATATTATGAAAGGAGATTAAGAGAAGAAGGAGCAGAGAAAGTGAGAGAAAAAGAGATTCTAGCTATCACTGGAGTTCTGTGAGAGTCCAGCTTCCACGTGCCAGGTGGTAGGAGCCAAGCAAAGATGGAGCGCACACGTTCCTGTTTTTATTGCTTTGACCCCCTGTGCCCACCCCTCCCAGGAGGGACTTCTGGCCCACTGGCCACTCTGGGGCTCCAGGGCAGGGTGAGGGGTGTGCTCCCACTGTGTGAGCCAATCTAAGGCTGGGTTAGGGGTCCCAGGGAAGGTGGTGCATGGTGGTCTTGGGCTGCCTTGGACTGACAGCTGCTCCAGGATTGCTTGGTGAGGCTGCAGTGGCTCCATGTGGGACAAGACACCACCTCACCTCCATGAAATTCAACCTGTCCCTCTCCTCCCACCCCACCTACCCACACACCTGAGTTGTTGCAAGCCAATAGAATAATCCAATGTCTCTCAGGGAGCAAACATTTTCTAGGATTTTGTGTCTTTTTACATTTTTCCTACTTTCTGGCTGGTATAAATAGTATTTTACTTCAGTCCTCTGCAACCCAGTTATATTTATAATCAGATAGGACTGACATTCATAGGTCATCTGGACATGATTCTAGATAACCTGGTCTAGCTGACCTGCTTGAACAGATGGACTGAACCATAACCCCCCCAGTGGTCCCTTCCAGCCTCAACCCTTCTGTGCTTCTGTGATTTTGTGTCTGCTGCAGTTAGTAATTTCTTTTTCTACAGTTTCCTGCCCTGTTACAAACTTTTTCCAGGTTCTGCTTGGAATGAAGAGAAGTAAATTACACCACGGAAAAGCAAGTAAATTACGCTATTGAAAATCTGATTTTAGAGGGTGAACTTGATTGTTCACTGATTCTGTGGAGACAAAGGAAATAACATGTGGCTGTTAAAGAAAAGAAATAAAAAGGTTCACTATTCTGTCAAGAAGAGAGAATGAAAAGTCAAAGAAAAAAAAAAAAGATGGAGGAGTCAGTAAAAAGAATGAATTGTCTTCCTTTTTAATTTGTCAAAAATGGTGAAAGTTGACATGCATGTCACTTAAGAGAGAAAAACTGAGCCAAAAAAAAAATATACCTAGGAAAAATTCCACCTTGTGTATCATGTCCAACAATTACTTGGGCTAACATCTAGCACCTGGCTGTGTGAATGAGCATAGGTAAGTAAATGCTTCTGTTCAATTCTCTTGAAGTACACAAACTCGAGCTGGCTTGAGACCTGAAACACAGAAATTGTAAAGTTTTCTTAATTTATCTTTCGTTGTGATGGATTACAGAACTATTAGTTTTGGACATTGCTTTATTTTTACTTCATATTGTGTCACTCCTACATAAAGAATAGAAACTCCATAATAACTCTCTCTGTATTAAATATTCCACTTCAATCAAGGACTCTCTTGACGTGTAGGAATACTTGTCAAAGGCGTCAGCTTTGGGGGACTGAAAAGTGTGACTGGAACCCAGCTAATAGTGCACCAGTTATTAGGAGTGGAAGAATGTAGTCAGTTTAATGGGAAATTGAGAAATGAAGGAAATTTTTCCACAGATCTGAGGGAAGATTTTTGGTGTAATCATGACCATGTGTTTTGCATGTCCCACTTTGTCATCGCCAAATATGATTGCAGCACATCATGAGGCTGTAGTTAATTGAAATAATTTCTACTGACCTATTCTAAAAGTTGCAAACCCACGGTAGTAAAGATTTAGGAGCAGGTAGGAAATTATAAAAAGGAAAAAAAAAAAAAAAGAAAAAAAAGAAAAAAAACCCCTAAGAACAGAATTACATATATATGGACAGTGTCAACCTTGCTGCAGGTGACTGCTGCTGATGTCCCAAAGTGGCTTTTCCACATGAAGTCACGTTTCCTGAAAGGGTTGTGGCAATAATGATGCACATTCAGTAAGTACATACTTATGTAAATTTTTTTTCTAGCCGAAACAGTGAGCATTGAGTAGAACTAGGTACACACAAAGAGAAGACCTCTCAAGTTCATTTTCCAGATAGAGGCAATGAAGCAATGAAATTCTTAACTTTTTTTTTTCCCTAGATATGCATGGTAGAGAGCAGTTCACGAAGTTCCCATCTATACTAGTTAAGAGCTTTTGATAATCAAAATAACATCAAAATTTTTCCTGTGTTGGTACCTTTTAACTAGATCATTTTTCCTCCACCCATCTGTATAATTTATTCATGTAATTGTACAGCAAATTCTATTCTTTTCAGGCTCCACACTTCTAAACTGAAGAAGACATATAGTTTTAAATTTTCTTTGTCAAAACAATTATTTGAGTTTTTTTCTAATTCTTTTACTGTCATTTCTCATGTCACATTACAGTCATATTTTTTCACAGTGTATAATATATGACTCCACTTCTTATGTCCAATGAAATATCTAAATGATGTTGTAAAAGAAAAGAATCCTAGCCCTACTCGTGGTCTAAGTCCTCAGTATCAACAGTATTTCTCAATTCTCTTTAATGAATCCACAAGTAGTTTTCGCAATTTTTCTGAACTCATCACTGAAATTCTTAGCTGACCCCAAGATCACAACTTGAGGAACTTTTTAACACACCCTTCCAGTCCAGTTCAGCACTATTCACTGACGCTTCTACTTTTCAACAGTTTATTACCTATCTTCGACTTAGGTTAAACAGTCCCCCCTTTCCTTTGTCTGTAAAGACTGTCATTTTAGTAATTAATATTTGACTAATGCATTTTATCAACACACAATGCAGGCTATCTCATTTCCCTCTTATTTCCAAATTGCTAATTATCGCTTCCTTAGTAACTAACATTGCTTTCCAATTCAAAACTTTTCTGTTTTGTAATATATGATCAACAATGTGCTAGTACATTGATAAAACTTTTCGTGAAAGTTTCTTTTACAAACTACTGGTGGGAGAGTAAGTGGCTTTGTATGTGCAGATCGTGTTTCCCTCTTTGTTGTACATAGCTGGAGCATGGAGCATTTCCTAGTTTTCCACAGACTCAGGGTCTTCTTCTACGAGCCTGCTATTCCACATCCCATTTTTATCTAATTCTGTTGTGCAAAGTATCTCATCTCACACTTTTGGCACAGTCAGATTTTCTAGGTTTTCATTCCACCATAGATCATGTCATGATAGCTGCCACATTCATGAAGTCTTTCCCACACTCTTTGTTTCAGTGTCCATCTTTGCATTCACATTTGGAGTTAACAAATGAAACAAAGGTTTATTTGTTTTGGATTATATTTTTAGACTTTTTTTATAGAAAGAGTTAAATACTTACTTTATTCTTGTATTTGGAAAATTTTTCTTAGACGTATTCCTCCAGAATTTTCCCATCCTCCATTTTTTATTGGCCTACTTATTTTGGAAGCTTTGCTTTTCCATATTTTTATCTTTCTCAATGGAAATTTCTTAATCCTCTCTCAAGCTCTGACCGCTGAGCACCAAAATGCTTCTTTGGAAAATCAGGACATGACCTTTCATTCCTCTCCCTTCTTTGAGTCCCCTGTTTTGGCATAGCATTTTGCTTCAATAAGCAGTCATATCACTGCATATATATATATATATGGAACAAAGGAACAAACTGCCCAGGGAGTTGGTGGAGTCACCATCCCTGGAGATGTTCAAGAAACTACTGGATGCGTCACTCAGTGCATCTGTCTAGTTGACAAGGTGATGGTGACTCAAAAGTTGAACTCAGTGATCTTAGAGGTCTTTCCCAACCTAAATGATTCTGTGATTATATGAATGTCTGGGCTCAATATTAAAGGAATTGTTGTCAGAGAGAAACAGTCAGTTGTAGTGTGGTCATGAACATGTTTAATAGCGTTATGTCTATGCAGTTTTGAAATCACCCTCGTGTCCATACACATCATTCAGTCTTTGACATGGGGCAACTACATGCATATCCAGACATGCCCAAACAAATTCACATTAGACTATAATATGCTATAAACTATATGTTGTCACTCACAGCATGGGTAGGAGAGTATGAGAGATGGGATTCAGATCACGTCCACCTTGAGAAAACACAAGCTCTCTCAGTGATGTCTGATTATAAAATACAAATAAACAACACCCTTCACGATTATTAGTGCTTATAAATTGAAGCAGTATTAAGGTAAACTGAAGTAGGCAGTATTGCATTGTTAGTGAAGAATTCAGATAATAAAATTAATATTTTAAGAGCCCAAGAAATCACCCCAAAACTGTCCTGATTGTAAAAAGAGGTGATTGATAATGTATCACATTGCTAATCAAACTTATTTACATGCCAAATATGTCAAATACAATTATTTATTATAGATATTATTTATTATAAAATCATTTTTGTTGTTGTTGTTGTTGTACTCACTATGTAATTAATGTACCTTCACAGGCACGGTTTCATCTAACTCAGAATGGTTTTTCCTGTCCTTTGTTTGGGTGCTTTTTTTATTTGCTTGTTTGCTTGTTTTGTTGGGTTTTTTTCTGTACAGCATCCATGCTATTGATTTGGTCAAGGATTAATGACAATGCGGGGTCATTATAATCTTTTCATCTGACCTCACCAGACATAAACTTTTCCCTAATAATTCCTAAAGTCAAACAACTCTCAACCACAGCAATCCATTTACAGCATTAACCTTTAGCATTTACTGCCCACTGATATTTATAATCAGTGCTCTGAAAAGTATATGAGCAGTCAATATATGGTGATTTTTGCAGAAGAAAAACTTCTGACATTTTATCCATTGTGGGTTTGTTTTTTTTTTTTAGGTTTTAGAAAAAAA
>VWZG01008067.1:227413-245848 GCA_013396735.1 Grallaria varia | reverse complement strand
TTTTAGGTTTTAGAAAAAAACAGGTGTGTTTTTTTTTTAATATTGACAAAATAAAATTAAAAGAAAATATAGAAGTTCAGAGCAGAATCTTTAGCTAAAGTTGAGCGTGACATTTACAGAAAATCATCCAAAAATATTTTTTTAAGCTTCTAATAATTGGAATAACAACTCTAATGTTTTTGCAAGTATTCACGTGAAGACAACACTTCATTTGCTGGTGATCTTTGAAAGAGAACACTGATCTTTGGCAGAAGCTAGAATTCGATTGCTTTAACATGCTCAATTGAGCACTGAATCACCCCTGCATTTAAAAAAAAATTAAGTAATTATATCTCATTCTTTCTTAAAACACATAAAGTAATATGGAAACCAAAGCACTGAGATAATTATATGATGAATGTTTTCTGGCTGTACTTTATGCTCTATAATACCTTAGAGAGACATTCTTATAACCACCACACTTCTGTTTTTGCATTTTGGCTCACAAAAATTGTATGTGTGAAGGCAGGATGTGCTGTAACACACTGAACTTAGAAGTTTGTTTAGAGCTGATTTCACTCCTGCCTCTTAGAAAAATGCCCTAAGAGACTTGTCAGGTGAGGGTGCATTAGGACAGATTAAGTCTTTGCATGTTTCACTGAGTTCTGCGAGCCAAAATTCCTATAACTTGCCTTGATTTGGCAGGGAAAATCATAGGAATTACATCTGTAAAAATGAGCTTCTATAATCCTTCTGTCAAACTAAAAGCTGTTCAATAAGTATTTGACACTTAGATAATTTTGATTAGCGGTGTGATACTTTATAAGCCACCTTTTCTTTCAATCCTGACTGTTCGGGGGTGAATTCTTTGAGCACTCTGGTCCCTGTATTTATGGGATTGCAAAAGAGTCACAAAGTATGCCTTGAAAATAAGCTACAGTATCACAGAAATGCTGGAGAAGATCTAGTCCTACTGGAATTTCAAGAGGGACTATCACTAGCAACACCTAAAGCAGGTCAGCTACGGCTTTGCATCGCCACATCTTGAAAATCTCCAAGAGTTACCAGCCTCCCTTGGTGACTTGTTCCCAGTGAAAAATTCCTGATGCCCAGACTGAAGCTTCCAAGGTGCAGCCTGCAGGCCTTGTTGTAAGCTCTGAGAGCAGTGAGAAAATTTGGTTCCATTATCTTTCTAACAGCCTTCAAAGTCACGCATTTAGATGATCACTTAGTTTCGTTTACACCAGAGTAAACAAGCACAGTTCCTTCAGCTTCACCTTGCAGACGTGCAGTTGGTGATCAACATCTTTGTAGCTCTGCACTGAACCCCTTCCAGTTTCTTGGCATCCTTCTGGATACAGGGGCCCCAGACCAGGCACCATATTCCGGCCACAGTCTCGTCATGACTAATAGAAATAATGTCACTCAATCTGGTTACCACCTTTCTTTGAATGTAGTCCAGTATGCAGTTCACATAATTTGTAATTTGTTTATTCTTTTGTTATTTGCGCTTTTACCTGGCCTTCACACACCACTTCAGTGCTTTCCAGTGGGGTTGTTACCTTCCCATGTCCTGATCTGTGGTGCGGAGCTTTGCAATCCTTCATGTTGAACTTGATGGGGTTTATNATTTATTATAGATATTATTTATTATAAAATCATTTTTGTTGTTGTTGTTGTTGTACTCACTATGTAATTAATGTACCTTCACAGGCACGGTTTCATCTAACTCAGAATGGTTTTTCCTGTCCTTTGTTTGGGTGCTTTTTTTATTTGCTTGTTTGCTTGTTTTGTTGGGTTTTTTTCTGTACAGCATCCATGCTATTGATTTGGTCAAGGATTAATGACAATGCGGGGTCATTATAATCTTTTCATCTGACCTCACCAGACATAAACTTTTCCCTAATAATTCCTAAAGTCAAACAACTCTCAACCACAGCAATCCATTTACAGCATTAACCTTTAGCATTTACTGCCCACTGATATTTATAATCAGTGCTCTGAAAAGTATATGAGCAGTCAATATATGGTGATTTTTGCAGAAGAAAAACTTCTGACATTTTATCCATTGTGGGTTTGTTTTTTTTTTTTAGGTTTTAGAAAAAAACAGGTGTGTTTTTTTTTTAATATTGACAAAATAAAATTAAAAGAAAATATAGAAGTTCAGAGCAGAATCTTTAGCTAAAGTTGAGCGTGACATTTACAGAAAATCATCCAAAAATATTTTTTTAAGCTTCTAATAATTGGAATAACAACTCTAATGTTTTTGCAAGTATTCACGTGAAGACAACACCTCATTTGCTGGTGATCTTTGAAAGAGAACACTGATCTTTGGCAGAAGCTAGAATTCGATTGCTTTAACATGCTCAATTGAGCACTGAATCACCCCTGCATTTAAAAAAAAATTAAGTAATTATATCTCATTCTTTCTTAAAACACATAAAGTAATATGGAAACCAAAGCACTGAGATAATTATATGATGAATGTTTTCTGGCTGTACTTTATGCTCTATAATACCTTAGAGAGACATTCTTATAACCACCACACTTCTGTTTTTGCATTTTGGCTCACAAAAATTGTATGTGTGAAGGCAGGATGTGCTGTAACACACTGAACTTAGAAGTTTGTTTAGAGCTGATTTCACTCCTGCCTCTTAGAAAAATGCCCTAAGAGACTTGTCAGGTGAGGGTGCATTAGGACAGATTAAGTCTTTGCATGTTTCACTGAGTTCTGCGAGCCAAAATTCCTATAACTTGCCTTGATTTGGCAGGGAAAATCATAGGAATTACATCTGTAAAAATGAGCTTCTATAATCCTTCTGTCAAACTAAAAGCTGTTCAATAAGTATTTGACACTTAGATAATTTTGATTAGCGGTGTGATACTTTATAAGCCACCTTTTCTTTCAATCCTGACTGTTCGGGGGTGAATTCTTTGAGCACTCTGGTCCCTGTATTTATGGGATTGCAAAAGAGTCACAAAGTATGCCTTGAAAATAAGCTACAGTATCACAGAAATGCTGGAGAAGATCTAGTCCTACTGGAATTTCAAGAGGGACTATCACTAGCAACACCTAAAGCAGGTCAGCTACGGCTTTGCATCGCCACATCTTGAAAATCTCCAAGAGTTACCAGCCTCCCTTGGTGACTTGTTCCCAGTGAAAAATTCCTGATGCCCAGACTGAAGCTTCCAAGGTGCAGCCTGCAGGCCTTGTTGTAAGCTCTGAGAGCAGTGAGAAAATTTGGTTCCATTATCTTTCTAACAGCCTTCAAAGTCACGCATTTAGATGATCACTTAGTTTCGTTTACACCAGAGTAAACAAGCACAGTTCCTTCAGCTTCACCTTGCAGACGTGCAGTTGGTGATCAACATCTTTGTAGCTCTGCACTGAACCCCTTCCAGTTTCTTGGCATCCTTCTGGATACAGGGGCCCCAGACCAGGCACCATATTCCGGCCACAGTCTCGTCATGACTAATAGAAATAATGTCACTCAATCTGGTTACCACCTTTCTTTGAATGTAGTCCAGTATGCAGTTCACATAATTTGTAATTTGTTTATTCTTTTGTTATTTGCGCTTTTACCTGGCCTTCACACACCACTTCAGTGCTTTCCAGTGGGGTTGTTACCTTCCCATGTCCTGATCTGTGGTGCGGAGCTTTGCAATCCTTCATGTTGAACTTGATGGGGTTTATTTTGATTCAGTCTTTAAAGTTCACGTGGATTTAACACCTATTACCCCAACTGGGCATCACAGAAACTCTCATTGAGGGTGCAGTTTAAATTATCATCCAGGATGTTGATGAAGGTGCTGAAGAACATGTAACATTTCAGGGGTACACACAGCAATACTTGCCACCACTGACATGTTTTTGAGTAAGAGCGGTTTGTACTCGGAAGAGAATTTAACTGATTTTTAATGTTTTATCAGTGTTTCTATCTACCAATACCTAAGAACTTATCATGAAAACACGTTCCAAAAGGTTTCATAAATAGAAGGCAAGCTAAGAGATTAGTTTTCTGGAGTTCATGTCCAAACTAAAATGACAAATTTTAATACTGATTGTGATTTTGAAGAATAACTGGATTGTTGAACATTTAAGCAGCACTGATTGATCAGCAGCATTTTCTGGGGATCCAGAGAAGTGAGAAAAGCCTTTGCAATTCTGTGGAGGAAAAATATTTTTTAGATGAACCAGTCTTCTAATGAAAGGAGAAAGTCATTCCATACTCTTGTATTCAGAGCATTCCTGGTAAAGACAGGACATTAATTCTGTCCTTCCATTCCTGGTGTGAATAAGATAAAAGACTTCAAGTAAATTTTTCCATCAAATGGCAACAACCTTCATCCAAAACAAAACAAAAACCTCAGCAGGTATTCTGTAACAATAAATCTATTCTTAAATTATATTTAAGGGTATTTTATGTGAGAAAACCAACTAATAAATAACAAATGAAGCATCAGGAAAATTAAATTCTTTCAAATAAATATGTGGTACTGTAGCACACCGAACTCACCAAGCTTGCTCAGTATCAGGGACATCATACAGCAGTGCCAATAAATCCAGGCAAAACTTTTGTTCCTCAAGATCTGCTTTTCTAGATCCAGCGACTTCTCCCAAACAATGTGCCTTTATCAGAAAGCTTCATAGAATATTTCTTAATGAACAGCAGCAAATAATATTGGGCCCAACATTTAGGTCCTGACAGAGAAACGGAATCTCTGTCTCTACAGAATTTTTTTAGTATTAATTTAATTCATTATTCAGTTATTTCAGTTTCAGTGGCAGTTTTGACTCACTAAAGGTTAGCAATTATGTGCTTTGATCTTTACGTATGAAACCTTTAAATACATACTGTGTTTCAACAGAAGTTTAAAAGCACCTTTATAATCTTGTGTCTCTTCCTGTTAATCCAATACTGAAAATCCTCCTTCCTTTTCACAGGGAAGAGCACTGAGTAAACTTGTCTGAGCCTTCCCTATTTTGGTTGTTTCCAACTTCTAAAAGTTTTAGACTGTAATTCATTGTCCAAACTATTATAATGATAGACAGATGGAGATCTTCTAAAGGAAAAATAGCCAGAGGAGTAAGAAAAATTATAGGCTACATACAATCCCAGCTTTGTTCTGGAAGAAAAGAACCTCACCCACGTGAGGTATTAGGCTCTGTATGAGAAAATAGCAGACTGCCTACACCTCATTTGTGTGCATACATATGTCACTTCTTAAAAAACAGGTCACAAGAAAAATAAGATATCATATTTAACACATTAACACCACATGCCATTTCAGACAGTGAGATAAGATAGCATGGCCAGTAGGCCTAACTGTTGGTATTTAAACTATTAATCATAACTTCTCCTTATAAGCAGCATGGGGGGAAAAGTCAGCATAGTTAACATATTTCTCACGCATATGCTAGCCTGTACCTCTGCGCTGTAAACGAGCGAGCTTTCCAATACCTTGATTTGATCCACTGTGTCTTTTAATTGCATTGTGGATTACAGTAATCAATGGCAGCTGCAAATGGAAACATTATTTTCATTATTTCATATCAAACTGAAAACAAATTGTAGGTTGTATGTCATGGAATAAATTAAATCTCTTGTACTTCAGATTACATTCTAGATGTGATACAGCAGTCATACCCTCCATGTATTGTGGGTCTTCTTTCCATTATGTTCCTAGCTGGCCCTTCACTGTGTTCAAAAGATAATATAACAAAATAATGTTACAGAGGTCATTATACATACTTCGCTTATTTTATATACTTACAATCCATTGCAATAAAAACATATTATAAATCTAAATCAAACAGATCTATAGATGTTCAACAGATCAACCACTGATTGGGCTGATTAGGCATCAGAAGTTTAAGCACACAAGTTACAACTTGTATACATCACTAATACCAGTTACAGTAAATTGTCAATATTCAGAGTTCATAGATTCAAGTGGAGGTGCATTGAGTCTAAGGCTCGATTTTGGTCTTGTCACAGAATACTCAGAATATTCAAGATAACCACTGCCTACTTTTCCATTTCCCAGATCAATTGTTTCTACAACTTAATTCGCTCATCTCCAGATTTTCCCACCAAGAGTTTTGATTCAATAACCTGATTTTTTTTTTTTTTCTGACTTGGGAAAAAATGGCATTAAAAATTAATCAAACAAATAAATATTCTAGTAGATAATGAGAAAGGCTGAAGCATGTTTCCACTACAATTCTGTGGCTATAATTTTATATATTTTCTTCTTCTAAGAGATGACAGTCTAGGAAATGTAATCCTTAACACACATGCAGAAATAGAAGTCAGAAAGCACTGTGCTGTGTGTTCACCTTTTTTTATAAATAAAGTAAAAGTGGCCCTACATCTTACAAAACTGAACAGGATGTCTTTTATGTTTTTAAAGGTACTGAGTTATGTTGTTCTCCTCACACCATAGAATTATCCCAAAGAATGGCACCTTATTAGATTTCAAAATAATTTGTTTGTATTAATTCCTTGAGTTTGCACTATTAATACTCCTCTTGCTTATGCAGAGTACACAGTGCTGCTTACCATAGTCGGGAAGAAGTTATCTCAAAACAGAAATTGATGGGCTACACTTGAAAACACTTATGACCACATACCATTCTATTTTCTTTACCATAAAGAGTCATCTTATAGGCTGGAAACCCTTGCTAGCTTTTTTTCCCTCATGCAAGAAGGCTGTGGACCAAGGCAGCTGTAATCAGTTCTTTCTCAACTCAAATTAATTTCCTATTGTCAGACTTTCTCCTAAGAAACCTTAAAAAGCAAGTAAGAACTTGACATAGTGCCACATAGTGAGAACCTTAAGTTCGCTGTTAAGCAATTTAATTTTTTTAATTCAGCATAGAATCTTAGTTTCTTTATTTTGTAACTCGTTACTGTTTTTTACCGCAAGAAATAACAAATTTCACCGAGGGGAGTTTGTTTGTGTTTTTGGTTTTTTTGGAAGGAGGGCTACTGAGCCCATTTAAGATCCTGATGGTAGCAGGATGGTAGCACACTTCTGGTGCTTGATTTGTGCTCCACGATTCTGTTGTTTTCCTTTCCTTTTTTATTCCTGGAAATTGCAGGGAAAATCCAGATATTTTGATTTTTGACTTATTTGAATAAACCCATACATCCCCACCCTGAATGTATTCTTCCTTGTGAACTTTGTGACTGATATGAGCGTATTCTAGTCCGTAGAAAAACTTCAGCTCTGCAAGGTTAGGGTCATAACTGTCACATTTATCTGGGAGCCTATTTAACTGCTAAGGGCATTTATTGTAAAGTCAAAGTATATAAAACACTGAAGTCAATAATCTCTTAAAATTGGTCACAAAAATCAGTGTTTAAGTAAGAGAATACCTTTAGAGCAACTTAAATCACTGTAAGATGTATGTCAAATACCTTGGGCAATAACAGTTTTTAAAGTCCAATGAAGTCATTATTACTGCCTTTAAAAAAATTCCCTAATGGAAAGTTTTTTGGAAAGCCACTCTCCCACAGAAGTCCATAGGGCCTAATTTAGCTGCTGTTGCTCTAAAGAAAGTGACTGAGCTGCTGATAAAGGAGGACTGTATTTTAATCGACTGGTTTTAATCTATCACTCTTATATCATCTCTTGAAACAGCTGTAAGTGTATTTCAGTATCATATGTATTTGGTACAATTTGTTATAAAGAAAGTATAATACTCTTTTCACTGTAGTATCTTATATCAATATGATGCAAATTATATATATGTTCAGTTATTCATTTCTATGCTGCAAACAAAAGTATTAGTAATACTACAGGAAGTATAAAAGCTGGGTTTTGGTGGGGGGTGTGTGTTTGTTTGTTTGTTTCCTTCCTTTTAAAAACATATTTATGATTTAGAAATTACATTTCTGTTTATCTTTAGGGCTTTTTCCTCAGTAAAAAATCATCACACAGGCTATGGTAACTTTTAGTGATGCAAACTAATGGGGACACGTGTGTGTGCATGTTCTGTATCCAAATGGTGGGTAAGGAAGCTGCTCTTTGATACACAGCAAAATTTGGACAAAGCGGGAGGAAGGAGAAGTAGTATGTCAAGTTAGTGTCTAAAATAAGAAAATTTTATGATGATTATGTGAAAATAAAACTTATGACTAATACTGGCATCCCCATTTTTATCCTGAAACCATCCCTCCTAATATGAAGCCTTTAACTGAAGTACCTAGGATAAAGCCTGGGTTTCCTTTTTTAAATTTTTTGGGGAGGGGGTTGTTGTTGTTGTTGTTGTTGGGTTTTTTTGGGTTTTTTTTGGTTGGCTGATTGGTTTTGGATTTTTTTTGTTTTCATATATGTCAGTCCTTTTTTTTGCCTCACGCAGTGAATCATTCGTGTATTGTAAACCAGAAGTTAAGACAGGTTAACTGGAAACTATTCAGCTGCTGAAAATAACAACAGGCACAATTATTTTGAAAGTGACTTTACACTATCCCTCAGTTTCCTGCTGTACATAAATATATGGGTATCTCCCTTCTTTCTGAAGTGACAACAATTGCATTTGTCTCACAATAGCTGGTAACAGTAATCATTACAAACTTAAAGGCTTCCATGATGTACCTGGTTTGGTATAAGTTATCTAAATATCAAAGTTTTCTTTCTGTTCTCTTTTCATTTTCAGAGGTTATAAACATTTCCACTGTTTTTTTCTTATTTACAGCTTGCAATTTTTAAAGGGAAGTAAACGAAAGAGGACACTCTATCAAAACCTGCTTTAGAGGTTCTGTCACCTTGTGTGTTTAAGGACTGGTTAGGCTGAAGCCTAATCTGCAGAGTGAGGAAATGAAGTGACTCCAAAAGTACTCCAGGACTCTGATTTAGTGATTTCAGGATTTGTCAATGATCAGTATCGGCCTGGTCTGATGAACAGTTCACAGGAAATTAAAGCTATTCTGAATTGTAACAGCTCCATGAGTTCCCAGCTGGCTTTCCAGAAGTCAGGGACTAGCAGTACAAAAGCATCAATATCCTATGTCCCAGCAGTGTTACACTCAGACCTTATTATGGCTGAAAGGGGACCCTCTATAAGAAGCCTAGAATTATTGTTACTCGGTTTGAAAGCTCTAACAGTCTAACCAAAATGAAACAAGCATTGTATTATTATTAGTCCAGATACATTGATGTTAAAACAATCTAAACAGAGAGAAAATCTTGTTAACAATACAACATTTGTAAAGTTGTTATTTTGGTAAAACTTTTACCACCTTTTTATTGTCTCTGTTGTTAGGCTCACCTTTCCCCGGCAGCCTAAAGTCAACAGTTCAATCAAGGGCAAATTATGGGGATTCATGAGCTTCTTGAAACCTTTGCTGGAAGACACTGCTGCTAATGAAGCAGGTTAATTTCTTCTGTCTTACCGAAGGAGCACAGTGTTTGTGGTTTCTTCCCGTCCCCTTACTGCCATTTTGATGTTTTCTTACCAGCTTTACACACTGCTCTTTCATCACTTTAGATGATCTGGATACTTGTTCCTTGTTCTTTTTTCTCCCCTTGAAATCCAGCTTTGTCCAGCTTTTAAGTTTTGATATTTTTCTTCTTTTTTTTTTTTTGTTAACTGATTACCGGTGAGTTACTGACAGCCTGATACCACTGGAATCACACTGTGTCCAAACCTTCAAGGTTTCCGCTGTGATCCCAGCTCTGTCCTTTAAGCATCATCATAGTTACACTACAAAAGTTTACTTTTGTATTACATAACAACAGGAATTGGACCAGATAACTATGAAGTGCTAAACAAACTAAAATTAAGTAAGAGCCACCTGGTCATTAATCAGTTGCTGTTAAAGCCAAACAAGACCGAGCAAAGCAAGCCAGGCAAAGCAAGCCAAGTCCAAACAAAGCACATCTGATGGCCCCAGGCCTGTGGTTTGCCTCTGCTCAGTGTAGAGCCAGGTCTGCTATAATGGCAATTCTGTTCTTTTCAGCTGACAAGATTACAGCAGACAGAAGAGTATATACTGACTGTATCACACAGGAATTGTCTTCTGGCATAGGCACCACAAATGACATTTAATCTGCCTTTAAATCTGAGCAGATAAACTGTGTCACTGGTGCAGAAGTCTTGGCCTGTAACACTGAGCAACTGTATAACAATGTACATTATCAAATACTGTATATCTATGTGCCTAAGAATTGCAGTGTTAGTCATCAAAGACCATTATTACTTAACATTAATTTTTGTTTCTTTTCTCTTTGCCACAAATTATAGAAATGAAACATAGAAACAAAACATGGAAAGTAAAATATAAATTAAAATAGTATTAAAAATACAAACAAAATTATACAATTTGTATGTGGATTTTTTAAAAATGAATTTCTGATGAAAAGATTTGCAAGTCACCATGTTCATAGCCATCAAAACTAAAATACCCCGTGAATATAAGATTTTCTTACTTATTATACTATCATGAACCTTTGCAGTTTGTGCCTTTGCAGAGGCACAAACTCTGCTCAATTTCAGCCTTAAAGATAGACTAGAAAAGAAAATTTTTTCCTGAAATATCATTTCAACTTTGAACATTATGTAAGATCTTAGGTGACTGAAAATCTGTATGCATTTAAATGTTGCTACATGTTGAAGATATCTCTTTATGTAAAACAATAATTCTTTTCCAAAAGGCTATGCAATAACCATCTCACTCTAACAGTTCAGAGCTATATTTAAGGTGGCCTCTTAAAGACAGGAAATCGCAGCTTCCTCTTGGGTAGGATCCTGCTGATGTGAATATACAGAATCACAGTCCATGATTCAGTTACTTCTAGCCTAGTTACTTCTTGCCCTCTCTTAAAGCATCTGGAGAATACTATCTCATCTCCCCACTGGACTCTGAAATCAGATGCAGGAAAACAGACTGAGTCTCATTAAATTAGGTTTCTATTATAGCACTGGAAGTTGTTGGTCTAAATAGAAGTGGTCACTTTTTCAGCTGTTAGAACTGCAGATAATCTTACTGCAGAGTATATCCATTAAGCTTCATGCATTAAGGGTCCTATCTATGGGTTTCCTTGTCCCAAAGGTATTTTAACTGTTTGGGTTTTTTACAAGGAAAAAGACTCAAGGATGCCTAATTTTTTGTTTAGGCAGCTGTTGGGTTAATCACAATAGACCACAGAATTCATTTCCTAAAACAGATGCTACGATATCCAGTCCAAATCTTATATCTTCCATGGATGATAAAATATGGACGAGATGCTCATCTCAGGAGTCAGGTTGGTGGAACTACTTTCAGCTTCTTTGCTGTTCTAATATTTGTGGACGTCCTCCTATAATTTATGAGAATCCAGGTCAAGTAGGTGAAAGACCAGCAATGGCACGAATTCAGGAGCAAAAACACAGCTGAGAGGTCCAAAATTGTGTCAAAGGCTAAATACAGCTGAAAGTGAAGCGACTCCATATAAACTATGCACTTATACATGTATGTACATCTTACACAAGATACCATGTTTGACTGATAGACTGGAGTGATGGTCTTGAAACTGTCTCTTAATAAGAACAATCATGGCAAGCTTCAGCTATACCATATATTTAGAATAACGAACTGATTTTAAGTCAGTTACCTAATGACTTTAAAAGAAAAAAAAAATCCTTAGACATTTCTTATATGTGCAGACACTCATGTGTCTTTATGTTCTCTATTTTATATATATATACATAGAATCACACACAAAAGCATACCAGTAATAAAATAAATACAGTATTTGCACCCTTCCTCTATTCCAGGATGCTCACTCAAAGTAGGTCATAGGCATGAGAGAGTATAAGAGAGGACATATGTATGACACTTCCCCCTTGCACTCCCTGATAAATGTTGGGGACCTGCTGTGCCAGAAGTGATGACTCTGAATTCTGGTGTAGCTTTCAAGGGATTTCTCTTCTATGAACTTATGCAAACTTGCCTTGACACTGTATAAGCTTTTGCCATTCAGAGTTCTGAAGCAAATACAAGTACTTAGATTTATGTCATATGGATAAATATCCATATGGATGAATATTTCTCTACTATATTTTGTTCCTAAGAATCCCTTGCCCAACCCAGTTTAATTTGAGAACCTTTGTTCTTTGAAGAGATGGTGAATGGATGTCTCCAGTTCAGCGTTTTCACCATCCATAGTTTCATGTACTTCTATCATATTTCCATCACACTTCCGTCAGCCAACCCCTTGTAAAGATAAGGGGTTGCTTTACATATTCTGCTTTTGATTTTGTTTGATTTTGATTTTGTTTATGCTTTTGACAGTTGTCTGTACCATCCTTCTCATGAAGAAATTGTTCTCTACTTCCTGTATTTTTCACAGTTTTACAGCATCTTCCTTTTTCACACAGCGTTAAAGCTGACTCATAAAGGATCTTTACAGAGGTATAAGAAATGTTCTTTGTTTTGATTTCCACCTGTTAACCTCAGGATTCCTCCCATTTGTTGTAATTATCTCATTTCAACATCATAACTGGTAGATCAGAGCTGCTCTTGATACAAATGAAGTTGGGACTGACTTTTTATGTGCATTTACTACATTCTTTGAACAGATACTGAGGGTTTCAAGTTTTCCTGCAAAACTTTGCAGTCAACTTTCACATTAAGTGCCCCAAACATATGTCAGCTTACCATTTGTCCTCCATTCCAAATCAGTTATGTCAACATCAGCTATTTTTCACAGGTCTCTGAAGGATTTCACTGGTATCTCCTATCATTGTGAAAAGTGACCACTAGTTTTCCACCTTCTAGCCAGTTCATTAGCAATAAGACGATCTTGTGTCCTCTCCCATTGACTAGACTTACAGCTCCAAAATAAGGAAATATTAAATTAGGAAATTCCAGTATGTGCATTTCCTGTGCAAGCTCAGTATGATGAAGTCCTATGTGTAATTCCGTATTTAAGTATTCCAAAGTTGCCATGTCTTAGTCACAGCACTGAATCAGTTTCATTACAAAATCAGTCAGAGCTCTGCACTGATGTTGCATCCTAACAGATGTGGATGAGTATTTAATTAACGAAGGTGAAGCGTGGGAAAACAAAGTCTGGTTGAACTTTACCTTGAGAATCTCGTCTGCATTTGCCTTGAAGACATTAATGTTTGAATCCTACTTCAGTGAGATTTGTCTTGGATGTCACTATCCATGTTCTTTATTTCTGTGTTCGTCCCTATTTTCTGGTACGAAATTCTCAAATGCAAAACACTTGGTGAGTTCTGAACAATGATAGTGCTGTATCATAATATATACTTAAAAAAAACCCCAGCTAATAAATGCCTCAGATTAATAGATCAGTTTGATTTGCTGTATACTTCAGCTTCAAGCTTTATGACCTTCTCCTGTTTCTCACAGCCACCAGACTCACTAAGGATGCAAAAATTAGTAAACACATGCAAAGGACTTGGATGTCATAGTGAGGAATGTCATGACAAAGCACATTCTGATTTCAGTAATCTATTGCAACTCCTACAGTTGGGCCAGCAAACACAACTTGGGCTACACAGTAAACACTGCACACAGTATACACAATGTTGATCAGCTGCTCCTAGATGAGCACTCCCCATTCTCTGCATGAAACAAGATTTTGTAATTAAAAGCTACATGGTAATGAATACATAAAGAACGCCAGAACAAAATAACAAGAGCAGTTTCATTGCACCCTTTCCTAATCTGAATGCAGAATTACAATATAGCCTTAACTTAAAAAAATTGATTATATTCACTGACTTGATTAATTATAAATTGTTATGAATATGAATATTTGTTCAGAGAATTTTCTGAAGTCAGCGAATACCAAACAGCCAGTCCTAAATCATGTAAATAAATTTCCTTGACAATAGTTCCATTCAGTTATTCACACTATTTCCAGCTGGAGATTTTTCACCAAAACAATTTTGACAGAAAATTGTTACTTAGACATGACCCTTCCCAAGAAATCATAATGAAGACAATATTTTATTTTTCTCAGGAAAGTTTCCCATGAGCCAAGAGCTAATGTTGATCAAAGCAAGTACCAGAGAAAGACAAGAAAGGAGGGTGTGAAAGAGGGAGAAGCTGAGGAGAAGGGATTGCCAATGCTCTATTGGTTAAATGAATAAGGACTTACAAGGAAAATTATCCAGTGTATTTCAAACCAAGGACTTGAATCACCATTTAAGTATGATTTGGGACTTTTACTGGATGAGTTTATTGTAGTTTGTGTTGGTGGTTTTGTCCTTTTTTTAGTCAATAGCTTTATAGTCCCACAGAGGGGGAGAGAGAGAAGAATATTTTTATCTGTATACATTAACATGTGATAAGGGCATTTGTCTGGACCTTGGAAAATTAGATTCAGGACTGAATTAGAAGTCCTGATTCAACACCATTCAAAAGTTTGTTTTCTCTCACTGTCCAATGAGGGAGTAAAATTTAGTGCTCCCTAATCTGCTACCTGGTGAACAGTTAATTCACCAGGTCTATGAATGCCTCGTAGTCAAGTCCCTCCACACATAGTGCAGAGTGGCAATGCAAGCTTTTGACTGTCAGTGATACTCCTAATTCCTGTACCTTTTCTAGGGTTGAGCCCTAGCTAGTATTTTGAAAAGGTCTGCATGGTAGTTTCTTAACCATGAATAATATTTTGTTTTAAAATTTAACTTTCACATCATTTGACTTAATATTGTAATTTGGCAAGTGATATTTATGAGCACTTGATAAAGAAGGAAACCTATTGGTAAGAGAAATGATGTGATATGCTTTCTCTTTCTAACATAGGGACAAAAAGGAAACTTACTTTTGATCCAATGTTATTCTGGTTTAGCCTACACACAGAGGTTCTAAAGCAGCTTGTTTAGATAGTGGTTGAAATCAATTATGAAAGCATAGACTCTAGTGCAAGAATCTTAAATCCACAAGTTATTTCAGACTTGCTCTGAGACAACTAGTCTGTACTGAAGTTCATGTTAACACAGTTTCATTAGTATTATTATCACCAAAAAAATAGTTGACATCTTTCAGTTACTGTTAGGTCATGATCTGAAGGAAATATATGGAATTTTAGAGAAAAAAAAATATGGGAAAAAAGTAAGGAATGGTTAAAATAAACTAGCTTTTACAGACAGGAAAGATAGGGCAGCAAAAACGGGTAGGACATGTCAAAGAAAAGGAGATGAAATGCAGAGAGGATGCTTCATAAATTATGTAGGGATGAAGACAAGAACAATGTAAAATATAACCATAGATGATCAGAAAATATCCTTCCTTGGGTTGATTCAGGTCACAGGAAGACAGGTCCACAACTGGGGAAGAGGACATGGCAATAGTAGAGACAGAGTCGGTGAAAAGTAGGTTTTAATAATAATGGATAAAATGTTTCAGACAGGAATAAATCTGTCAGAACTCAGGATGAGTTAGGGGAGAGGAGGTCTGAAGTTAATGCTAAGGCTCAATAGTTTGTGTGACAGAGAAGAATTGTAATTACTGGAATTAACAAAGGAAAAATGAGAGGTAATAGAAAATGTCCCATCATTCATGCCCAGCACTACTCAGGGATTAGCCTTTACTTCATTGAATTTCCATATTGCTACAGTGAATTAAAACTACCTCTATTTTTCTGCCATACACAGACTGAAGCAGCAGAAAGGGGGAAGAGCTGTACGGCACACTGACTCTGAACATTAGCATAACCCAGCTACAGGCGGGAAGATGGATGAATACTTAATGTCAGGCTTCAGAGAGAATAATTATATTTGTGTACAGAAACAAAGGCAAAAGAAAATGAGAATGTGAGAATGAAATCAACACTTGAGTAGCAACAAAATCAAAACAGGTTAAATATTCTCGAAATGGAAAGCCAGAATAAACTCATTCCAGAGTCATAAAACAACTGGCACATAAAATCACAGTTCCAGTACCAAGGACTGTTTAATGAAACATTGATATAGAAATTATAATGTCTAGTGGGAGTAGTGAAAGAGAAAAAAAGATCAATTTAGATGTATTTCTCAACTGCATGCAGATATTAGAACAAGCTGTGGATGACAGGAATAATTAAATACATAAGACAATAATAAATGAAGTAGACTTAAACATGTGTTTCCCAAACACAAGTCTTCTTAAAGATCTTTGAAAAGGTAACTTCCTTGATAAAGAAACTCTTTTCCAAGCCAAAAGAAATGTTGCAGCTTTTGTTTCCGTCTACTTTGATAAGGGATTTGATACAACGGCACAAAGGAAATTCCTTCTAAAATTGAAGGAGATAGGAATTAGCAGAGGGACTGGGTGTTCAGCAAAGGGATGGCTGAAGAAAGACAGTGATTGAGGAAGATAGTATCTGGCTGGGAAAAGGCTTTTAAGGGAATTTCTCAGTTTAAAGTATTTAGAAAAATCTGATTTAAAGTTCTTACAGGAAAATTCACATCTGATTAAGGGCACCTTATGGTGAACCAGTAGGTACTGGGAAACAACATTATTACAGAGGAAGGCTGGAATTACTATCCAATATCTGAATAACTATGATGATCAAAAAAATCTCCGTGGACATACGTCTGTTCAAGAAAATTAATTCAAACCAGAGGAAGTACCAAGAATGGCTACTAGGTAATTAGGGAAGAAAGAGAAGCTGTGATATATGATGAGACTAGAGGAGTTGCCATTCTTAACAACTGAAAAAGAGAATAAAAAAAATATTTTCTACTCATAAATATATAAAAAGGCATAAAGCTAGTAAAAGAGTTATTTAAGATAAAGCCCACACTAGCACACATAAAAGGACATAATAAGAAAAAAGTGAAATAATCACTAAAAGGGCTTTTGATTTTTGGGCACATTTATGTGGTTAAAAATCTTCCTTTTGACGTGGAGCTAAAAGTGCACAGAACAGAGGGGTTGCTCTTCCCTGCAACCGCAAGGCCCCAAATTTGACTGGAGGTAGACCAGAGAGTCTTACAGGTTATATCTTATATTCCTGTCCTGTTCGATCTGTGATCAACATTAGTCTTGCTGCTACATTTCAAACTTATCTACTGTTAAAGGCTGTTAATACAGGGAAAGAAGATTACCTTTAGTAGCATTTAAGAAGGTACAGAATTTAACTACTTTGTGAGGCACTGTGTAATTTTGATCTATAGCAGATCCTTGATTCCATTTTACTGGTGCCAGCATTGGATTATTAAGAAGATTATTTTGATTTAGAAATGCCAAACTCTGACTTCCCACACCAAAATCTGTATGTAGCCTGTTCTGGTCTGACTGAGATCACAGGACAAAATAAAAGCTTTTATTGGCATACCTTCCCTCTTCCTCATCCCTGAACACAAAAGAATTTTGTTCCAAGCTACCTGAGCTCCTGGTTTGTACTCCCAAAATTTCAATGATGTCATTTATAAAACCAAGACTGTTGCCTTCAGCAGATTCAGGCTACAAATACCTTTTTTTATTGGCAAGCTCACAAATACCACAGAAAAGGGCATATACGTCTACTTTAGTTCTTAGCCCTCTTTAAAGGACAAGGTTTTTTTCAATTTGATCAATGAGTCATGTACCATTCACACAATGTTTCAGAGATTTCAACTTAAGTGCCTAAATGCCTAAAAATTAATATTACACTTTTTTCCTGTCTCTTCTCTCTAAAAGCTGGTCCTAGTAAGTACGACCTCTGTCAATTCATTTGCAGCCAATAAAACTGCAAAAGCTGGATAAAGCCATGATTACAAAATAAGAATTACTCCCAGAATATTCTGAAATATTTCTGATATTACATGGATATCATTGTTCATTAGGTCTTTTTAATCTAATTATGTATTGTTGCTCAAAATTGTTAAAATATATAAATGTATTTGAAACAAAAGGTTTATTTCACTGATGACACTGTTTGATGAAACATGCATTTTCCCCTTACCATACAGCAGAGTGTTTTATGATCTAATGCATCTCAGCTAGAGGTGAGTTCATTTTATTAATTCCTGGAAGAAATACTGCTCCCATATGACTTTTTTATTTAACTTTGCAACAAAAAACCTGTGATACTCCGTGACTAATTTATAACTTTTAAAATATACATTTTTGACAGGTTTTAAGTAGTTTGCCAAACCGTTCTCTGACATTCTTGGCTATAAAAGAGAGTTTTCCAAGTATTAGGATAAATAGATGAGTAGAAAAAGGAATTATGCTGACTCTAGATTAGACAACTTGAATGTGAGCAGCGTTTGTTGTTCTCAGATCATTTTTTGTTGTCTTCAGTCTGCAGTGTCCAGGAACAAAAGAGTGGTCACTTAAGAAAGTAAAAATCACACCTGGAACCAGTCCTCTGTGCTCAGCATGAATTGATTTCAATCACTTCAGAATGAAATTGTCTGCCATTGAATATGCCTACATTTAAAATCCATTTTTTTCTTAACTTTTTTTTTTTTTTACTTTCTCAATTATATTTATTATATAAACCCCAGAAAACGCACATATATAA
>VWZG01008067.1:207251-218518 GCA_013396735.1 Grallaria varia | reverse complement strand
TTTTTTTTTTTTTTAGTAGGACCATGAAGGAGGGAAAGTACCCCAAAAGGAACCCAAGCTCAGTAGCACTGGACTTCATGTACTCATTTCTCAGTTCTGCAACATGAAACACTTCTTTAGATGTAATTTATAGTTTTTATCTTATACAATTTTGGGATAAAATCCATAATTAATCTTCACATCAGAACCCTCTGCTGCTTCCCACTGAGGATAATGCTCTAAGCTCTGTGTTCTGGCCACGTACATGTCATCACTGCAAGCAAACAGTAGAGCCAACGTATTATGCTAAGAGTATGCCTATGAGCATTGTGCTCCCTCCAGGAATTCTGCCAGACAGCTGGCAGGAGAAAGACCTATATTTACTTAGCTCCTTGAAGATGTTCCTGAGGACATTCATTTGTCAATTTAGGTTGCTGAGGAAGCCCTTTTTTTTTTTCTTCTGAAGTCTAAGGCCTTGTTGTTCAAATAAAGAAGTTAATCTTCCACCGCAGGCACCATATTGTTAGATCATTTTAAATGTAGACAAAGCCTTATTCGTAGCAGAAACAGCCCATAAAGCCATAACACTGAAATGTCCAGTCTGTTTGGCAGGTCTGTCTGAAAAATGGGGACAGTCCCTAGCCAAAATAATCATTGTATCTACCCCGTAGCCAGGATCAGGTATTCTGAGATCTGTAGCACCAGAGCTCACTGGAGTTTTCAGGACTTCTCCTTGGAGTGGGGTGAACCTCACTCCAGCTGGGGTTTAGCTCCTGACCCTGCAGATGAGCTCGCTTGTTGCAAACAAGCCACTCCTGCCTGACCTCTTGATGTCAGAGTGTTCAAAGCTCCAGGTGTACATGGTTATGAGGTTGTCCCCTTGGCTGCAGAGCCAGATCCTTGGAGTTTCTCTGGCTGCTCTGTGACACTGGCGTTACTGTCCCTACAAGCTCCACTGAGCTGAATGCCAATTTCACAGACCAGCCACCCATCTCATCATTTAACTCGTATTTTCATGTGGTTCTCAAACACATCTTGTTCAAAAGTCTCATTCAATGCACAGGTTTTAGGAAAGCCTATGTGTCAACTCAGACTTCCAGGCAATATGACAATAATTGGACAGTATATTAAAGTCCTGCAAAGAGTATATTGAGCTGTATATCACATTAAAATAGTAAATCAAAGAGGAGACTCGGATAAGTCAAGACAAGATTTGTGCCTGTTAGAGTGAAACCACAGGCCAGAACCCCAACAAAAAGGCAGTGAATTAAATTAGCCAAAGAGTAAGCTGCACTTTTCACGGTTATGTGCAATTACATGCAGATTCAGTTTCTTTGAAAGAATTTGACAGGAGAAAATTTAAACTAAAAGTTTCTGGTAGACCAATAAATCTTGCTTTCCATGACTCATATCTCTGTCTCCTGGCCAGAAAAGAAGCCAGATATTTTATCTGTGTTTGCATATGTGGCTAGAATTATAAAGCCCCACTCGAGAAAACCCAAAGGGGAAAATATGAAATTTCATAGTATTCTTTGAATATAAAACCTCTGTTCATATTCTGTTTCCATTACATAAGATATTCCAGTCCCATTCATGAGAAAATTCAGGCACAATAAAATTATACTCCATGTAGTCCAGGCATAAGTTTTGGCCTATCAAAGCTTTTAACCTTTAACTGACAAAGATGTCTTTGTTATTTAGGAGTATACACTGTAGATTATAGATCCTGATACTACAGTCAGAGTTTTTGAGCAGGATTCTTTATATTTGTTTGTTTGTCTTTAAATATTTGACAGCAAATATAATAATAATAATTTCAATAGACGTTATTCATTGCCTCTTTTCAGGTTCTTCACCTCACCTGAAAATGTACTGCCTCGATTTATGTAGAACTAATTCTGTAAAAAGGATACAAAGCCTTAATTTATTGAAAACTAACCTGTTTTATATAACCAAAAGGAAGTAAAAATGAGACCTGGAGCAGAAGAAAAAACTTGTTTATCAGGTGTATAAAACACAAGACATTTAAATCACAAATAATTTTGGAAGAAAAGAGCCCTTCATCAGCTGAAAAAGTGGGGAAGCATTCCTACTTTGTAGGGCATTTTGGAGGGCTTGTATATGGTGATTACTGTACCTCATTTTTTGCAATTATTAGGCTCCTAATTCAGGTTTTCCAGATTGGCCCCTAGAGGCATTTGTCTCTCCCCAGCCTTGGGGACAACCTTGGACACAGACAGCCTTGGACCCTGACATAGTTACATTCAAGTGCAGTTATCTGTTAGGATAGTGGTGTTTAGCACATAGATTAAAAATGACTTTAATAATAACTTTAATGAAGTCTTCATGGTTGTAGGTGGTTAACTATTTTTTACACTTTATATTTATTTATTAATTTTGTCTGGGTCAAAATAAGGAGAGAAAGCTGAAGAAGAGATAATGTACTAGAGGCTACATCAATGTTATTAAATCATATGAGACATTCATTAACTTGATGTGACATGGTTCTTCCCCACTTGGAGGAGTATCCTGTCTCTCCAGAGAAAGCCTACTGGGAATTCTCTCTGTCTGACACCACCTCTAAATCACATTGCTTGGGAAGGTAGGCTGGAGGCAACGACTGTGCTTGGACTTTTCTAACAATCTGTAAGATTGGATTTTCCCAGGCCAGGTCACTTGTCTATGCCTTGGTCCTGTGTCAGATACATCCAGCGGGTCCTATTACCTACATCAATTTACCCACCTCCTCGTTAAAGACAGTGAACAAATCCAAAAATATGGCATGAGGTCAGAGCACAGACAAAGCATAATACTCTCTCTGGGTAAGGCAGGTCAGTGCTGGTTTCAGGGACCCAGAGTGCCAAGCTGGATAAACTAATTTCTACCAAGGGAAACAAGTGTCTGAAAGGGTCAGAGAGGCCTCGGGAAAATGTGATTCTACTTACTCAGCTTCAGAAAGCCAACACCTGCATCTGCTCTGTTGAGCCCAAATTTGTACGCTGTAGAAAGGTCCAGATGAAGTGCTTAACTGGGCCTTTATGAGTAACATTTCATCAAACTCCTGTACGTTTCAAAGCTAACAAAGAAAGGGTAGGGAAGACAGTAAAATGCTGAGTTCCCACATAGGGTATAAATGTCCAGCTTCCCCCGGGCTCTGAGCGCCCTGGGGTCTCAGCTGTTGTATCAGGCTCAGGACCATCAGTTTTATCGCGGGCATCCTCTGTTGGCAGGTGCTGAGCCCCCCTGCCAGTGCCCCAAGGAGGGCCCCCAGCACGCCCCACGGTGCCACTTGTGCAGGTTCTCACCGCGTTCCATCATTACCCCTGCCCAGCAGTCTGGCAATTGCCCTGTGCAGAGGAACACCTCAGGTGTACTGTCACAGCCAGGAGCAAATACTGCCACAAGGATCTCATTTCCTTTTCTCCCTCTTGGCAGAATTGCTTTGCAGATGTTCTCATCCAGGTACCTTTGAAGGCAAAGAACAGTTTGCCCCCGGGCAAAGAGCTCCTGGGGCCAGTTACCAGCTCCTATATCTGCAGCAAAAGGCACATTACACAAAACAATTTAGTTTTCAAGGTCAGTGTCCAGGATTAGAGAACAACCCGTGTGGGGAGGTGGGCAGCCAGCATTACTGCTGCCAGGAGAGCTCAACGCTCTATAGTTTTTCCATCCTACCATATGCTTGCCCAGTTATAAACGAGTAGTTATTAGAGCTGGAGAGAAACTACCCATTGAAATGTCTTGATGTAAAAAAAGGAGATTAAAGAGAAATTTTCCCTTCAGGTATTTCATGAAAACCTTAGAAAAGGTCCAGATAGGAGTCAGAAATGGCTATTCCTGACACCAGAAAGACAGTGTATCACTTTGTGATGTTGATTAGACTTCAATATTATGACAAATGGTACATAAAACCCTGTTTAAAATTTGTGTTCGATAGAAAAGCTTTTAAGAAAAAATAAAAAATACTGTAAATAACATGCTGCCTGAATTCCTAACTTATGCTTTTGAGTGAAATACGTACTTTTTTCTCTTTCTTATATTGGACCTTCTCTAGGGATATAAATAATTACTGCATTTTTGCATGCACTTACCATCTTTTTCCTACCAATTAACATCATTTTTCATGTCTTTTAAATGACAGAAATTATAATAGCACACCACCATAGCCAATTTGGTATCTCTACATCTCTCCAATCTTAAAAACCATCTCCATGTGTGCTGTGCTATAACTGCATCTACAAGGAGTGACAGCAGGGCACACTCCCTAATGCTTTTTCCAACACTTGGGGTGAATCTGTTCTAGCTGTTCTTGCTCAGTTGAGACTTTCTCACAGGCTTAATTCAGATCTCACTGAAGGCAGAAAGAGTTTTGGAGAATCATAGAATTATAGAACCATATAGAATCATATCCTGAGTTGTTAGGGACACAACAGCACTGTGTCCAGCTCCTGGCCCTGCACAGAACAACCTGAAGGATGACACCGTGTGCCTGAGAGCAATGCCCAAGCACTTCTTGAACTCTATCAGTCTTGGTGCTATGGCAACGTCATTGGAGAGCCTGTTCCAGTGACCAGCCACCCTCTGGATGCAGAATCTTTCCATAATATCTAACCTAAGTCTCTGCTGACACAGCTTCAATGCCATTCCTGTCACCAGTCACCAGAGACAAGAGATCAGTGCCTACCCCTCTGCTTGCTCTCACGAGGAAGCTGCAGATGGCCATGAGGTCTCCCCTCAGTTCTTCAGTAACCTCTGCTGCGTTGCCCTGAAAAATAAGATTAACAGTTTTCCCTCTGGGAAAGCCAACTAACAGCCTTTTCTGAACCCTACACATTTTAAACAATGCTGGTTAATGATGCCTAAAGCTGGGCAGGTGTCTGATGCCTCCTAGCATCTCTCTGTCATTTTGTATGAAATCTTGAAAGACCTGTCAGCTCAGGAATTTGCTGATATCCACATTCCTACACATACAAGCCTGTATAGTGAAACAAAAGTGAATCTAAGATTATCCCGGGCTTCAATAAATGTTTTTCTATGAACTTTTTTCATTCTGTTTTGTTTCTTCTGAAATCTTCTCTGTTGCCAGACAATAACATCTAACAGAGAGCTAAAGACCAAGCAATACAAACACACTGTGCATGAAGATTATTGTCTTTGCTTCCCAGTGATAAACCATATGAAAGAAATCACAGATTTTCCCTGTTACACATTAGGCTGATCCAAATCCCATTAAAATCTACGGGGAACTTTCATATTAGTGTTTCAAAACAGAATTTTTGGATGCAAGGCCATCATTTTCAAAGGTGTCTGAGAAGAAATTTAGAACATGGGTAGGCAATAAAAACCATCTAAATAACTACTCATTTACTGGGTTACTACTCTCTAACAGAACCATAGTAAATGACAGTATGTAAAATCTTAATTTTTTATGAATTCGCAAGAAAATGTTAATTTAATTATTTTTTAGCTGCTATGACTCAGGAAGACCATTTATCCACAGCACTTCATCTAGAGATTCACCTCACCTCCTCCAACATTCTAAAAGACTGAGATTCAAGCTGAAGGGTATCCTGTGCTGCTGGAGTAGGCTTTCTCACAGTTTCTCCCATTACAACTGCTCCGTTTTCTTTGAAATGCTACAACATTCATCTTTCCCTGGAAAGAAGAACAGAGAATTTTCATGGTAAGTTACCTAAAGTTTTGTCTAGCCTTTTAAACCTGTGATTATTGTGCACAATGTAGAGCTGACACAGCTCCAACAGAAGTTCTAACACTGAAACAAGTGCCTAGATATATTGCCTATATCTTTGAGCAGAAATTTTGGTATCTGGCATGTTTTGCTAGCAGAAATCTCACAGTAGCTGCTTAACATTTATAGAAATGCTTAGCAGAGTGACATCCTGAGTATCCCCTAAGTAAAGCCCTTTTTGTGCAGGTAACCCTGAATGCTTCAGGTTTAAACCAGTGGGATCTGCAGGAGCATGGCACACTAATGACCCAGCAGCATTTACTTGTGTACTTCAACATAGAATCAGGTGTCAGCAAATCACATTCCAAGTGCTGCTCTAAATGCTTTTCTTCTAGAACAGAAAGCTTCAACGCGAGAGTGAGACAGTGAGTTTGATGGCCCCGCTGTCACTGATAGAGTTTGGCAATCAGGGAGAGGGTGCCCAGCATAAAGTTACAGCACCAAGCTACTCACTAATTTTCCTCTTCGTACTACCCTTATGTGTATATGAAAGCAATATAGCATCATAATTATTGGATATTTCTATTCAGAACATAGCAGGGACTGGAACAACAGGGGCACTGCTATTCTGAAATTGAATGCATTGGCCAGACTAAGTGTTTCAAAAATTATGCAGCTCTTCATTTTCACAATATGCCTTGGCTTAGCCAGAAGCTACATTTTGTGATTGGTATATTCAGACACTTTCTTTTCTTTATGTTCAGAATCCAACTGTTCTGCAGATCTGAAAAACAGAACAAAAAGAAAAATATGCTTTTAAAACGAGTCTGACAACTGCAATTAAACCAATCACCCACTCAATTTCAGATATTTGTAACAGCAAGTAATTTAACAAACACCTTTCATACATAACAGCTCAAGGTGTGTTTTCTTTAAAAGCACTTCAGTAGAAAATTCCAGCATTCCTCCCCTGCTAAGATCCTTTTATAAAAAATGCACTCCTAGCCATAGAGACTAAAAAGGGTTGAATATTCACTAGTTTTTAATTTTCAATATGGATCACAGACTTCTGGGGGAACTATGCCTAGGGGTGGGCAAATCTACTACTTCTTAAGGGAAAATATTGAAGAATAGCAAAGAAATTATTATAGAATCGTCAAAGAATATCTGTTGTTGGGAGGGACTCACAGGGATCATGGAAGTCAAACTCCTGACCCTACACAGGACAACCCCCAGAATCACCCCATGTGCCTCAGAGTGTTTCCAAATGCTTCTTGACCTCTAGCTGGCTTGGTCCTGTGGCCAATTCATAGCATTTTAAACTACAAAAAAGTAAGTGTAACTAATGACTTTCATTTCTGTTGTGCTCTTGTGTATTCCTACTATTCTTTGAAATCAAAAATGGTACTTGGGTTCCCTCCTTGCCAAATTATCTTGGGTTCCACCCTTGGAAAATTAGCTAACCAACAAAATTGCTGAAAACGTCAGTTTCTTGTAATTTGCAGCCCAGTTCTGCCGGAGATCAAGAGAAGCTGAAACCTAGATAGGTATGTCCAACAGAGGAAACTGTTCATGGGATGCTTTCTTGACATATTTTAAATTGAACAGAATCATTTTCTGATATATTCTCCATCTTTGTGCTGGGAGAAAATCTGCCCCAGGATACAGTTAAAGATTGCTAGTGTTTTTGCCGACATGGCAAAGCATGACACCATTATTCACAACCTTTCTATAATTATGATGAACGCTAATCAGTTTAGTAGGTCTAGCAATTTATTTTGTCTTTCTTTTGTAACCAACCACCTAAATTTTCTGCCCTATGGAGAACAGAATCTAATACACTGAGCAGTTAGGGGTAGGATTCAAATCTTAGGGAGGATGCAGAGACTGTATGTTTAATCAGTGAGATTAAATAATTGCATCCTGATGAAACATCTGTTTAAGTCAAAAGCAGTTTATTGGCTGCATTCCTGCCAGCATTGCTTCTTCTGGCAGGCGTTGGTTGTCCCTTTGTGACAGGAGCTGAGCTGGGATCTATGCAAAGGAAAACCAACTGTGTGTCATACCTGTGTTGGACCTGCCGTAGGATGCACTGGGTCATTACTCTCAGGTCTGATGATGCTGGTGGCTTGCACAAACTGATCATGTGGGTTAACCTTTTAAAATGTATGATCAATCATTTTACTCTTTTTTGGTTTTTTAGGGTTTTTTTTTAATTTATTTTATTTAGGTACTCTTTTGGAATAAAGGAGTTTGAACGGATGACAATGGTTTTATACAGAAAAGGAAACTTCCATAGAATAAAAATAAAGGTCTATGAAAATGTGTTAGAAAACACTTATGAACACAAATAACAGCAAGTCCTGAGTGAGGGGCAAGAACTCTCACCTGTATATTATTAGTACTATAATGCCAGTAGAAGGAAAATAATTATAGAAAGAAAATTATTTTCTTTCTGGTTCCTAAGACAATTTAGAGGACTATAGCATGAAGATTGGAACCCTTTAATTTTATGAATAAACTGAAGTGGTACATTTAAATATATATTCTTCTAATAATATATATTCTTTTTAATTTCCCCAACAAAATAATGCACTTAACTGGATGAAATGTGTGGATCATAGACAGATCTCTATAGTAATGTAAATTAGAAATTAATTTTTAATTTTTTTCAAAAGATGATAGTTTACCATTTAAAGCATCCTTTTATTTCTACTTCACTCTCTCTCTCCATATTAAAATCTAATTTTATAATACATAGTTTCAAAGAGAACATGTGCGCAGCCGATAAGGAACATAGTACACACAGTGAACACTATTCAGATTCCTTGAGCTGAGTTTCTGATCGGATTACCAAAGAATATCCAAGGTAAAAAGTGATACTGCAAAGCTCCTATTTCAAAAAAAATTAAGATGGGATGTTAGACTACTGCATGACTGAAAACCAAACTACAAATCACACCACATTAATTTACTTCATAAGTCATAACAAATAGGAGTGTCGTAGCCAAGTCAAAATTAATTTCTCCTAAAACTGAAACAAATCCTCAAAAATTAATGAACTTTCTTTTTACAAATTTTGATTTTTCTAAGGAATACCACATCTGTAGTTTTTCCCATACAAGATATTTGTAAGTAGCCATTTATAGCTAAATAACTACTTTTCACGATCCATTTCTCGCTGTCCTCTTTGGCCTAAATAGTGGAAAGCTGAAGATATCACTGAGCGCCTGTAATCACAGGTAGTACCTCAAAGTCTTAGCATTATGTTTATTTTCATGTCACAGAGTTATTAGCTCTGCTAAAATTAGTCATTGTTTTCATAATTCAAATTCACTTATTCCAATCATGTCAGAATCAAAAGAACAGCAATTACTGATATCAGCAAATTTCTTCAAAAACCACACTCTTTAAGCATCACAGCAAAGTAAACATGGTAAGAAGGGATAAAAGATATGACTGTATTACAGTTCTTATAATCTTACAACATCGTTAATTTAAAAATGAATAAAAGTGAAGCTCTTACACATTGAGAAGCAATGTGATTTCCCTGGACTCAACCTGAAGGTCACTATCAAAGGAAAATCTACAATATATATTATGTTGTTTTCCACTCATATAGGTGAAGCTGGAATGGTGGAACACAAAATTAGAGAAATAAATCATAAATTATTTATTTCCAAATTTCTGAAGCAGTTCAAATCAAATTGAAGTGGTGACTACATCAATTTCCAGTCAGTGTAAGATGAGTTTAACAGGAGAGGATATAGTGGGCTACACGTGTGACAATACACACATACATAGATGGTATTTAACTTCCAGCTGCTGATTAAGTAAGCAAATTCTCAAAAGTTTGTATTTCATTAAACATCAAAGTCAAAGCAAGTTCAACAGGTATAAAATGACAACGCTAGTCATAAAGTTAAAACACACTTTAAAAATAAAAATATGCATAAAATTCTCAGAAGCAGCTCATTATAGCTTGTTTACTAACATTAGGCATTGTTTCAGAGCATCCTTGTATCTCCTCTTTGGGGCTCCTCTCTTGCGGCAGCCGGTGGCTGTATTGACTACCATCAATGGTCCCCTCTGGCCTCCAATCAGGAGGCATGGAGGCACACCATCCATAACACTGCTGCTTCCTTTGAAAATGCGCGCAGAATCAGTCTGGAGGAGAAAAGACAACGCAGAAAGAACCGTGCCTCACCAACACCGCCTATGGAGACTTTGTGCTGTGCCTTTTGCAACCGGCCTTGCCTATCTCGCATCGGCCTCTGTAGCCATCAGCGCGCTTGCAGCAAGCGTGGGTAGAGCCCTTCCCAAATCTTCATTCGCGAAGCCTAGCCATGATGACTAACCTTAGACACCCACAGCATTGTTTCAGGCTCCTTAATACATTCTCAATATAATTTTTTCTGGAAATCAGAGATTTTTAAAGAAAGAGAAAAAAACCCCAAAACATAACAAAACAAGACAAAAAACCAACAATTATTCTACAAGTCTCTTTTGAGGGTAATGAGTGTTAAGAATTCAAAGTATAGGTAAAACACACAAAGCATTAAGCTATGCTTGCCTAAAAAGCTGTTCTCTAAAATAAGCAGTATGATACATAAAAGATGACTCATCCCCAACGGGACCATCTTTTGCTCTAGTGACTCTTCAGGAAACTTAAACACATCAGCTTATACAGTAAAAGCTAAAATTATATCATAAGACTCTAACTCCAGCGCAAAAGAACTTTTTCATTCCCTCTCAGCACTAATCCATCAATACTTGCTCGCTTTATACCTTAGAAAATATTCGTGTTGTGGCTTAAAAACAATAGGCTTTGAGTGTGGAGGCAAATAGGAGAATCAAGATTCAGAGACAAAACCTTTTTCAAATAGTGAAGCTCCAGAGCTTTCCAGAGGGCTGTTCAGAGAGGTTGTGGATGCCCCATGCCTGGAAACCTTCATGGTCAGGTAGGCAGGGCTCTCAGCAATCAGATCTTATTGAAGATGTTCCTTCTCATTGTAGGGAGCTTGGACTGGATGATATTTAAAGGTCCCTTCCAACCAAAACTATTCTATGATTCACAAAGTTCTACAAGCAGGACAGTCACACTTCTACCAGCAAAGAAAATGGCAAGATATATATCACAGTCTAATTTGGCTGCTTAACCATATATATATTAATATGTCACCATCATGGCTAGGCTTCGCGAACAAAGATTTGGGTCTTCAAGCCTGCGCAGTGGATTTTTTAGGTGAGGCGCAGAACTGGCCCCACCCTTTAGTCCTAAGGTTCATCTGCCAGGGCCTAGCAAGCTTGGACGGTGGCAGCGAAGTCCTCAGGATGTAGGTTTAGTTAGAGTGTCCTTCTCTTAGATGGATGGCCTTAAAGGGCTAAGCGAGCTCCATCTGGCCAGGTTTGGAGTTAGAGTTGTCCTTCTCCTAGGATGGTTGCTGGGAGGCTGGTGAGCCCATCCTGCCCATGGACACACTTTGTCTGACCCTTCAGCTGAGACCTGACTAGCATGGGAGACCCTACCGGAGGCACAACCACCGCCAGCATAGCTCACAGCCTCATAAGGGCACGCAAGCTTCTCCCCCGCGACAAG
>VWZG01008067.1:126554-207137 GCA_013396735.1 Grallaria varia | reverse complement strand
CCAAAACCCCAAGCTTATATATGCTTCAGTTCAGATAGGAACACCCAGTACCTCCCCCAGGGTGAGGGTTTTCACAATGGGCAGTTTACTCAGTGAGTCACAGGATATTTTTGGTCTACTTGATGGCCCATTAGCAGACATGACCCCTCAGGTTGGATGTGAAGGTGTTAATGACTCCTGGAGGGGAGTTATCACACCTGAATCATTGGTGTGAAAACAGGGAACCTTCTTATCTCTGTTTTTTCCCATGCACACAGTCCATAGCCTGAGGTGCCAGGTGTGTCCTGGGCAGCTGTTGCAAACAATGCATCGTTAACAGTTCATGATAAATGGCAGAGAGGGTATGGAATACACAGTTCCAGTTACATTTCCACAGTGATAAACTGGTCCCAGCCACTATAACTAGGACAAGAAGATATAAATATATACACACATACCATTTACATAAATATATACATATATAATTCTTCTATTTGGTTTGTTTTATTATTCTTAAAGAAGAGATGTTACACAGGCAATCCAATTTCACTAACTAGATTTAGAAAAAGAATATTGTTTTTCTCCATTTGCTGGACTTGACTCTTGGGGATGGTCCTGTGCAGGACCAGGAGTTGGACTCAATAATCCTTGTGAGTCCCTTCCAACTTGGTAGATTCTGTGATTCATTGACCTCAGAGGATTGATTAGCACCCTAAAAATTCACTGACAAGGAGCAGTAGCATTTCTCGGATCTTCAAGGGCAGACTGATAAGAAGATTTCAAGCAACAGCTCTAGGATGGCTGATAGTTGCCATAAAATATTCACTGATTTTTTAAATTTTGCAGCAAATTTTTCCTGTCTCTCTGGGAGCACAGGCATGAGGATCATTGATCCCTTAGGGTTATGCAGTCAGGATCTGAAAGCTTGCCAGCCTGGCTTGGCAATTACCTTTGTTGCTGGAAAAACCAAGGGACAGCCAGTTATTGTCTAGCATACGAGACCTTGAAGAGTTTCCAGCTGCACAAGACTTTGATTTAATGCAATAGGTAGGAAATAGCAGAGGGTTTTGAAGTAGTCTGGTGCAGCAGGAATGGTAATGATATTCCAATTCTGCTTTTAACTATGTGTATCAATACAATAAGAAACATCTATTCCAAATTATGGAAGTAAGCAATAAAGTCTATGCTGATGAAGTACTCAGACTACTTTGATGGAGCCGTTTACTTTAAAAGGCACTTTCAATCAAGGTATTCCCCTTTGTATAACAATGAGAAAAACAAAAAAACAGACCTGAAACTGGATCTTTCTATCACAGGCAAGTTCTGTTACTGAGTTTCTGAGACATTTCCTTCTCTTTGGAGGATGGTTGTTATATAGTGTAAGTAGTCAGAAATGTAAATATTGCAGGATACCTCTGAGTGATCCCAAATTATATTACACACTCTCTAAAAAACCAATTTATTAAGAGACAAGTTATCCAGTGTTTATTAAACTCAATAGATGTAGGAACCCTGCGTTCAGGTACTGTGTCTGTCCAGCTTGGAGTACAGGATAAAATTCAGGATGTGTTTTTTGTTGGGAAGTGTTTGAGGAGTAAGAGAGGAAAGCAGTGCAACTCTGAAGGCATTTTACACTATATAGAACAGTTTGTTAAGCTGGATATCACCCATAACAAAAAATGACTTGATTTTCTCTGGTGTAGGCAGGACATGTGAATCCTTCTCCCCATTCCGTCTGACAAAGAATAGGGAATATAACCCTCTAATGTCTAAAAAAACCCACAAACGCTCTTTGCTTTCATTTGCTTTTATCTAAAATGGCTTATAACTAAATGTAATAATTTGTTCCTCAAGAAGTTGAAGAAAACATTTCATTCGACCCAAGAAGGAAAAAAAAATTTTAATTCCCTGAAAATACCACAAAAATCAGTTTCATTAGCCACTTGTATCTGAAAAAAAACCCCCAAACCTTAGAGATATTATACATAAAAGTCTGGTCTTAGGCTTGTCCTGACATGGAATGAGAATTTTTTGAAGGCATTAACATTTTTGTGGACAGGAAAGCCATTTCTATCCAGCTAAGGAAGAATCATGAGAGCATAATATAACTATTACATGTGACAACATGATTATGCAGATTGTCTGCAGATGTGAACTAAAAGAGCTCTAACAAATTCAGTGGGGTTCTGCTGATTTATATTAGCTGATGATCTCAATTTGCTGCATTTTGGATGAAAGATAGAAACAATTTGTCCTGATTTTTTTTTTCAGAGATCTTAGAATACTTTCTGAAATCTCCAGTCCACATGTTCTGATTAAGTGCTGTTCTAGAATGTCAGACTACTTACCCCTGCAGTGCTATCCAAAATAACTACAGAGTAGTGTTTAAATAGCAAGAGACCATGCCACTGATAAAAGAGAAAAGTAGCAAAACACTAATTCTTGAGGTGACAGCAACAGATAAAAATAAGAGCTAGGCTGAATCAAACCCTGTTGGCTTCACTTGCACAAGTTCTCAAAACACCTTAGTGAGGTTGTTGTGTTCTATCCTTTAGTGATTCCCTGCCAGTGAACCTGCTGGCATTGCACTTCATCAACAGCCACATATTGGCTACATGGAGCCCGGGGATGCTTAAAATGCAGACTGCCATTACTGTAGCTTTCTTGTCTTACAAAAACTTGTCAAAAGTGGGGATGATGAAGAAATGCAACCCAGAATGAGGAATACCTTTGTATTGTGGAATTAGGCTCTCCATTACAATTTTTTCTAGTGAGCAAGCGTGTTCTGCATTGTCTGAAAAGTTCTGGTTGTGAGGAATCTTTTACCTTGATAATTCTGAAAAATATGTTTCACATTTCCTGTATTCAGTCTCAAAGTGATATTATGAATTCAACAGCAGTTCTTCAGTTTTTGTTATTGCCCATTGCTTGGTGTAAGTGGAATTGTTGGAACTCAAATTTTGCTTCAGCGGAAGAGAATATGACAGTTTCTATCTAGAGTTTAAAGAAACAGAAGGAGATGGTAACACTTCAAGAAGCTGGGCCTTGAACGCAGTAACAGTTCTAGAAAAACCTATTATTCTGACTTGAATGTAGTAAGAGTTCTACAAAAACCTATTATTCTGACTTCACCAAACCTCTGAAATCCTTTTCAGGAAAAAGCAACATGGCAACAGCTCTCCTGGGAAAAAATATTTACTCCACTTTCTTGACTCTCTTACCTTCTCCTGTCATGCAAACCAATGCTCATTAAATTGGTGAAGTTTTGGATGTATGTGTCTTCATGTTGTGAAGCAGTCTCTAAAGGAGAGAGTTGTGGAAGCACATGCTTGGCAGGGACATTGTCAACCATATGAATGTAACAAAAAACATTGTCAGCAAAGCAAAACATCATTCAGAGGAAAATTAATCTTTTCTTCACAAGTCGGGAAACTTCAAGGGAATACATCAAGAGAGAAACTTCATGGAGTTTCTCTTTTCTCCATAAGAATTATATACAAGGGTTACTTTGGCTTTGTAACTCTGCGTGGTCTAATTAAGACCTGTCTGTGTTAAATTCACCAGCAAAGATCTGTTTTTTGTAAAACCCAAGTGCTTTTATTTTCTGCACTTACACAGTTTTTTATTCCTCTGCTTTTAGCTTCTCTTAGGAGCAATGAGATCCAAATTCTACATGGATGAAGTATTAAATCTTTATAGAATCAGATGTTGTATGTGTGCTGACTGCATGAATTATCAGGTACATACATGGCTCTTAAAGAGACTGGTGTGCCTGCCTACAAACATTATGTGACTTAATAAAATGTCTTTTATATACTATGAGACATATGTGTGTTTGCAGTAGGGCTGTGCTGCATTACGTCTAAAAGGCCTGACTGAATCAGAGAGAAAACTGGAGTTGATATTAAATTCTAGGAGTGAAAACATCTGCATTAAAAAGACAATGTAACTACTAAGAGGGCACTGCACTATCATGTCTTTGTTGGGACTGTGGGGCCAAATTCTATGCAGAGGTGAATTGATACTACTGACTTCAGAAGAGTTCTGCTGTGCTGTTTACCATCACATAACGTGTTTCTTGATTAGAAAACTTACTATGAAAGTATAGAAATTATCACAGATTTTCTTATGCTTTCTATTACAAAACCATTCTGTAAAGCTATGACGGGGTGTTTTCCATGAATCAAATAATGTATCAAGGAGGAGAAGATAATGGGATATGTTGAAATGCTGGAATTACTCAATCATGAGAAAAGATTATATTATAGCATAAATCCAAATCCTATAGAGTGCATTAGAAAACCATTCCAGGTTACTGAAGTTTAGCTCATGTGAAAATGGGAGTGTGAGACAGCATTTTCCTACCACAGCATCATGCAGAGAGTCCTCCACCAAAACCCTCTTGTGTTCAAAGCATCTGATACTGGAGATTGCAGAAGGGTTTCTTAAGGTCTGTTTACTAACGGCTTTAGCTGTTAATCATTCTTTCATGGCACTATTTCATATTTAAAACAGATTTATTGCTAGCAGTTGCTGCGTGTCTTTCAGAGACAGAACAATTCACTTCAGAAAGCAGAGAGGTTATGGAAAAAACCTGAGCAGTTTGAATAGTTTTACCTGCCCAGGAATCATCTTGGGCATCCAGAAGCTGGATGCTTAAATCTGAGCTAGGTATTATGTGTGTCTTTGGTGGTTGATGGAGAGAAAAACGGCAACTTCAAAAAGGGAATTCTTCTGACCTGACTTGTTTGAATCAGACTGTAAGATACTCATTTCCTTCTACAGACTATAAAAGCACACACTGTAACTTAGACTTCGTGTGTTCAGGTATAGGCATTCACAGCTAGATGAGATGAGTCCCTCTTATTTAGACTGGAACCTTAAGTTACTGATTTATGGGATTTAGGTGTCNGATATAGGGAGAGGTCCTGAGATCTTTGTAACTGTTCCTGGAGCCTTAGCCTAGAAAACAGCTTCTTTAATACATGTTTCTATTTTTCAGTGTTTGTAAATGTTTGGAATATCCAGCTCATGTGAGAAAAAGGCCTGAAATCCTTCAAGTAAGGTTGGATGTGGGTACTCATTTCTTTTTTCTTGCCTTTTGGTTAGTAGTGATTCCTGCACCCAATAAAAGAGCATCTCTGACCTTGTTGTTCTTTGAACAGGTAGGAAAATTGCAAAACTGATTTTGAAATTGCTGCTCTTGGTTACTAGTCACTCCAAAAGTGGCAATATTGTGGATTCTACAAAGAGCTGAGAGGCAGATACTGGCCTGAAATATTCTTAAGTTTTAGAGACTACAACATGTTGATGGAATGCAGAATTAGATTCAATACTTCTAAGTACTTTGCCATTGCCCTCAAGGGGGACTGGATAAATAATTGCTGTTCTGCCGTTATCACAGTAGAGGAATTAAAATATTTCAATTGAACTTTTTCTTTAAAAAGCTGTTTTGAGAATTTCCTGGTTCTAATGGTACACTTGACCATGAACCATTATATAAATCTACCAAAGAGCACCTAGATATAAATTCAGTTATGGCTCATAATAGTGTAACTGAGAAAAGGATTACTTCGTTTTTCTTCTCTTTATACAATTATTGTAGTTTTTCTTTCTTGTACTTGGGATTAAGACTTTGAAGTACAAGATTGCATAGGATTTATTAAGATGTTTAATGATGGATATTTGATAGACTTTTTTTTTTTCTTTTTTTGTTAAGGGGCCAGCTAGAGTGTTTAAATTTAGGAATATTCAAAGCCTCTGCCTATGGGGAAAAAGTAATTATGTGCAAAGAAGTTTCAGAGAAAGGTTCAGTGTGCAAAAAAAATATTTTCATACTACTAAATTTTCCCAAGTAGAGGAGACTAATATTTGTGTTACTTCATTTCAAAGGTGCAAGTTTTCCTGAGAAGCTTGGCATATGCTTAATAATTACTGTAAAACTGCAAGGAAATCAGCCATTCCAATTTGCTTAGATAAAGTTTCTTTGAACTGCCTTCCAACACTGGACTCCATTCATAGCACGTTTCATTCTAACAGAGTTTCCACTGTCTGCTATAGAGGGGTAGTTTGCGTAAGTTTTATGAAGCACAGCATATGGAATTCCACATGCTATTTGTAACAACCAGTGCATAAATTACATGCACTTCAGCAAAGACCTTTATCCACAGTGATAAAAAGAGATGTGTGTCTCCAACAGGATGGTATTTTCAACCAGAGCAGTCTCCTCCTGGTATTTTATCAATATCAGCGATGTTTGAAAGTATTTTCTGAAGCTTACTGTATATTTTGCATTACCACATCTTATCAGTTCCTTGTTAAAAATTTGGAAAAATTAAACAGCCTTCTACTTCAAATCCCAGTTAGATTACTGCAGATGTCTAGCAGGCACAAAAAAAAAATAAAAAAAAAAATACGCTTAGCACCATCTTTTTAATCTCTGGAAGAAAAAAAGGTTTCATTTTCAAAATTAATGGCAACCAATGACAATCAAGGATAGAATAAGAGATGGATCAATTACTTTGTGAGTTAGAAAAACTTATGTCTCACTCTCCTTCACAAAAAACTGACCCTACGTTGCAAATTTAAGTGAGCTTTTTAATACAAGCCAGCATCCACCATGTGCAAACTAAACGTTATGTACTTTCAGCCGGATATATGTTATAGAGAATGTTCCATACTTGTTTATATGCTACCTCCCAATGATAAAATATCTAACATTTATGATTATCCGATTAAAAAAACAAAAATAGAGCAAAAAAACCCCAAACTACACACAGTGCATATAAATATGGGGTTTTTTTGTTTCATACCGTGATTCATACTGTGATTGTTTTTAATTTCTAATTTGAAGAATCCGCTAAATTACAGGAACCAAATTGTGAAATACATCTTTTGTGATCAGTCTGTTGGAGATATTCTTGCAACAATTACAGATTATATAGATACAAGATGAGCTAACTTTTTGTTCTAGCCATGGCTAGAAGCAAAGCTGGTTTCATTTTGATGGAGAAATATCAGAAAAGATTAGTAAGCAGTGACATTTTTAAAAAAATATGCAAAGACAAAGGGGTTGTGCCATGGTCTGCATCTTAATAAGATGATATTTGCATTTAACAAGTTCTGGAAGCCCCATATAAATATAAAATAATGCTGTGAAATAAAATTTAAAAAATAACCTATTTTAGTTCTGCTTTCTTAACATATCAGCTAGCTTCTTCTTGAAATGCGTGTAATGACTTACCGTGACAGAATTGCAATAGGAAATACTGAGCTTCAGGCAAGTGTTCTCCGTTCAGTGCTTTCAGAACCTGCACTTACTTCTAGTTACCGGTTTCAACATGAAATGTAGACTGGGTCCAGTTTGCTCCTCTGACAAGGCCAACCACCGCGAACCAGCCAAGATGACCCAGTTGCTGAGTAGCTGTGTGCCAGCAGAGGAATTGCTTTTAGTTATAGAGCCATGTTTTTCTCAGGGCTGAGGCTGAAACCATTGCTGAAATAATCATCATCACCTTTGCCCGTGTGCGGATACTCCTTTTTTTTGCTTGGCTTAGAGAGTCAAGATGAAGCTGAACTCAAGCAGTTAACATTATTGTAAACTGGGGATAACTTGAACTTTAGAACATTAAAAATAAGAGCATATGGCTTTTAGAAACAGTAGATGCTTTATTATTCATTCTCGTCTTTAATATTTTAGTAAAGATTTTAAGCTGACTCCTAGTTTTAAGATTTCTTACAGATATTGGATTGTAAGCACAGTGGAAAGCAAAACAATTATTGGGTGTTATCCATTAGGAAGAATTCAAATAGCAACTGTTAACAATCTGTAACCCCAGGGTAGTTGTGGGCTTTTCTCTGTGTCATAAAAGACCCTCAAAGTCACCATAAAGCTTCATTCACTTTCAGTGTGATAGGTTACACATGTGAGGGTTTATTTTACAAGCAAAATCTGCATGTAAGTTGTAAAGTGCCTGAATGCTTGGATTACAAGATGGAAAAATAAACAACTGCAATTAAGGGATCAAGCATTCCAATATTGCTCCTATTATATCATGTGATTTTATTTTCCTAAAAGCACTTCAGAGAAATATCCTGCCAAATTAGGACCTTTAATCTCTTCTGAGATGATCAAGGATATGTGGATATTTTGTTCAGAAAAAAGCAGTATTAACAAGTAGACTGTAGAAATTACTTTCTGTGAAACCTTTCCTTTGTCCTTTGTAAGCTTTAAATAAAAGTTTAAGTATTGAAATCATCTGTCTAGTTTAATTATTCATTATTTCATTTTCTAAAGGAAATGAAAATTTTCTTCATCTGGAGGTGTATTGTATTCGTTGAATTTTAGCCTAAGAGAGCTCTTACAAATAAAAATAGATATATTTTTGAAGCTTTTGTAGGTTTGGAAAGCACCAATGAAATTAGGTGCTATAGAGCTAACATTGTTCTTCAGTTTATGCTGCATTGTGCATTGATTGTGAAGTTCAAGCAGATCTTGTTAGAGATGTTATTTTCAATATTCAAAAGGTTTAATTGAGTATACTATAAAAGAGTATTGTGCAGTGGCATTGCAAAGAAGTCTGCAAAAGGTGCTTTCAAGTGTTTGATTTGTAAAGTCAAACTAATTCTGAATGTAGGCACCTGATGAAAGCTCAGCTAAGCAAAGTCTGCAGTGCTGGAGCAACTGGAATCTACTACTGAGGTATTCAAGTACACATATTTTCACTAGTTATTAGCACCCTACTTTCTTAAAGACATAATTTTTAAAGTGTTTTGTGAGTGTTAACTTTTAGAATGTTACATTTTCATAAATGCAAGAAATTATTATACTTTACATTGATATGTTTTTAAAAACTCTATTGCCAAAAAACCTTTTTTTCCACAAACCCCTACTAGACTATATGAGTTTTTCCTAAATTATTTTTTTCTGACTTCAGAAGTGACTTTATTTTATACATTTTGTTATCATTATTTTATTATCATTATCCAAGTTTAAGTGGAAAAAATGATATTTTGCACTAAATTCAACTTTTTAATCAAAGAAACCCACTAAAATGCAGGAATGTCTGAAAATTAATGAAAAGAAATAAAAAAGAATACTGCACATACAGAAAGAACAACATTGCTATTCTTCCCCTTCTTTGCTATTTGTTTGGCAAGGCAATATTGTTTGTATTTTCCTATAAGCACAATATTTTCCTATAAGCACAATATCTTTAATCACTACTGAGACTGGATGAAGAATTTCCTACTTCATCAACAGAAGACTTTTACTACCTCAACGTCCAAAACATCTGCCAAGAAAAGCTCTATACTGATTTTGAGGGAATGGTGCCACCTGCTGAGCCAACACCTTCCATGTCTGTGGCACCTGAAGAGTGCCCAGAAATACAGATTTAATCCAGTGTTGTGAACTTGAAAAATCTTCCACTCCTTAATCTTTGAATATGACTCTTATGTTTATTTAATTAAATTTATTCTACTAGCACTTAAATTAAAGGCTAAACTGCTTGGATGTAGCTCTTACCTACTAACGAGTTTATGCCCCCTACCACAGCAGGCTCAGAGCCTCTATGGTATTACAAGCAATATTACAATATAAATAATGAAGAACGAGTCTCCAGGCTCTTATCTAAGAAAGGGAGTCCTCTCTTCCCAGATGAATTTTACTGGCAAACTTCAAGGTTTTTTTTGCAAATAACGAAGGTAGGGGAATTGCTTTAACTTAAGTTGAAATAAAATGTATCCTGTGAATAGCACTGATATTTAGGTCAATGCAATGTTTTAAGCTGTTCTTTACTAAGCTATTTAGAGACCATAGGAGATACAAGTAAAACAGAAATACAGAAGATTTGTCTCATTTGAGAATATTTTATTTCACAGTCTTAATTATTTACCTTGATGTCATCAAATAACCTGTTTTTACTATAAAGTTCAGTTAGGAAGCCTACAAATCAATAAAAAGGCAGCCAAAGTAAATGGACTAGAAAACAAACATTGCTTTTAAAATGAACATTTTTATCAAAACAATCTAAAGCCAATTCAAGGCAAGACATGTGATGGCAAAGAGAATCAGTTTTTTATTCATTTATCCCATCAATTTAGGAGAAAGACAATGGACCATGTGAATGCAGCTGTGGGGTTTGCATACTTAAAAAATTGTGGAGACATCAGTAGTTCAGGGTGCATTCTGATTTACCCAAAAAGGAGATTGGAAAACCTCCCTTTGCATTTTATTCACTGAATTTAGTCTCCAAAATCATCATACTATCTCTAATAGAAAATTTTAAAACATTACCTATTTCTTAAAATCTTTAGTAACAAATTTTGAAAAGAAACATTTGAATATTCTCATTTTTCATTCTTCTAATATCTCTTTAAGTTTCTGTTGTGTACAGTCAATTTCCATTTGTCTTTCATTCCATTTGCAGGAGAGGTAATTAAGAATAATGAATTTAAACATTGTGCGAAATCCTGAGATTACTGGGCCAAAGCACTCTAGATCTTCAGTGCTCAATCATTATTCTGATATTTTGATATTCCATATATTTCTTAAGGTGTCAAAATGTGTTTCCAATCAAAACATAGCCTGTGATTAATGACTGTGATGTTTGAATTTTAATTTGTTTTCATTTTGTTTCTTCATCTAATGATGTATGAGAAAGACCAGTGAAGGAAAACTCCTGCATGAGATCTGTACTGATCAGCAAAGAACGAAAATCAGAACTCAGGTGGAATTTTCACTCGGTTTCCAAAATCAGTTTCCTGAAGGGTTAGAAGAAAACAAAAATTAAAAGAGAAAACATTTTTTGTGGAATGATTTTTTAAAAAATTATAATTTTGCTTCATTTTGGACCAATTAACCATTAATTTACATTTGTTCACTTTAATGCAATGCTGAATGGAAACTTCTGTCACTTGTTTTCATAGGGGAGTCTGAGTTTTACCTAGAATATTGGTCTCAGGAGAAGAGTTTTACATTTGACTGAATAAAACAGTAGATTAAACGAGAGCAGCATCATATTCTAAACTACAGTTTGGCACTTTGGAATTCTTGGTTGAAAACTTATATGGAACACAGCATTATAGGCTTTATTTCAGAATGAGCAGGCAATGCATTATTTGGCAAGAAAGCTTTCAAATGTGCAAGATACAAATATTTTGCATTCACAGGATTTTATATTTTAAAGTAAAATGTGTCATTACATTTTGATATAATTTTATTATCCCTAACCTTTCATTAAGATTTGTCATGGAGCAAATTCAGAGACCATTTGAAAACAAACAAATCAGAAGATCTGGTTCAACTGGATAGTTAGGTTACGCTTAAAAGGTAAAATAGAACAGAATTCAACTCCCTACTCTATGACTATTAGACAGCTTATTCCCAACATTCATTGTTCAGTTGAAGCCTATGTCTAAGGATAAATGGTAATAATACAGCTGAAGCCACTGCTTTAAACTGAACATGAGCTTATGTGCCTTGTTAAGACGAGAACTTCAAAAGTTTAGAGTGTTTTTGTAGTTGGATCAGGGGAAAACCAGATATAATGGTTATAGTGAATCTATACAAAAAGCAACTGTGCATATTGCACATGAAAAAGTCAGCCAATGGTCCTGGAAAATCCATGCCTGACAGGCAAAGCCATTGTGATCAATGAAAAAATATGTAGAACTTAAAGGTAGTCTGCCAGCAACACATTAAAGTACCTCCAGGTATATGAATGCACTGCTTCGAATAGCAAAATCTCTTACATTCTCCATGCACATAAAATCATCTGCAAAGAGTTTATGCATTGAAATGACAGATGAATGTGTATTGGGACTCAACCAAAAGGATATTTAGGAAAAGAAGGAATGGCATTTTGTATGAGAAAATCCATAAGGATGTTTTGGTTAAGATGGAATGTAACAGCTTTCTGTCTAACCTGTCCCGTGTCTGGGAGAAAATATACTGCCTTTTAGAGAAGAGGGCTTGAAAAGAATAGATCTCTTCTCTCCTCTAGCTGCTGTGAGAATGTAATTTTAATTCAAAATAGTAAATAAAACACATGCACATATACAAGCACGCTTACCGATACGCATTAAAAAAAGAAAAACCAAAATCACGAATTTCTCCCTGGAGTCCCAGCTGCAACATTATTTCAAAATGCTCATTATGTGATATACACTATAAACTTCGGGGAATGTAAAAAGATTTAGACCAGGAAAAGATGCTTTTGAAGAGAAATGAAGGAATTTGTAGCCATTCTGTAAATGAAATCAAATACTGAGTGTAGGGACAGATAGATTTCAGGCCTTCTGGGTCTGAAACTCTGCTCAGTGCCCAGAGATTTATGTTTCTAAAGTCTATCAAGGCCATGAGAAAAGCCATCACCACTTTAAGGAGATGCATTTTTTTTCCTTCCCTATAGTGTCATATGCGTTACAGAAAAACTTCCTGCACATACTTTTCTTCTTGTCATTTTGCATCTTTGCACCAGTTCCCTTGTCTGCCATGTAGACAGAGCATAACCAAAACATTTCTATTCACTGTTAAAGCAATTTTCTCTTGAATTAAGCAGTAGCTCTTAGGAGATATATTAGGAAGAGAATTGTAAAGTGCTTGTGTCGTAAGCTGGAATGAAATAGACTAGACTAGACTAGACCAGAATAGATCCTGTTTTTCTTAATAAATAAAATTAAACCCAGTATTACTATTCAACAGAGCAGGGACTAAAACCTTCCCATCAGAAATAGAATTATTTTTTTAAGAAGGAAAATCTAGAAAGTCTTTCCTAAGGGGGTGGGGGTGGCACATCAGTATATATGAGTATTAGGTATTTTAGTATGAGTATTGTCTAGGTCATGTTCCTCAAAGACCCTTACTTGACATTGGAGAAAAGTGTCTATTTATGCCAAAATAAATCAGATTAATTTACTGGCTTTAGAAAAATGTCAAAAAACATTTAAGGGGTGGGGACTTTAATAGCCACAAGTGAAAAAAACATCATCATAAGACAGTCTTCCCATTAGAAATAGATGGCTCTGGTGTCATTTTTCAAATGCCACTGGCCTGGCAAGCAAACAGAACTCAGTAACTGACTGCTATGGCTCGTTCACGGATGTGTATTCTTGGGGAAGTTTACATTCTTTTGGGATAATTCGACACGGCTATAGTTTATGAAATTTCTCATACTTATTAAATCCTCATAACACTATAATGATAGAGTTTGCAGATTGTATCAAAAAAGAAAACCCACACAAAATGTATAAAGCTACTAGGTTTTATCACAGTGTATTTAGAATGGTTTAAGTCAAGCTTTTTCCTGTCTCTGGTTGTGAGTCAAAGAAGGAGGCACTTTATTTTTATTTGATCAGAGTGAAGATGAAAAATAACAACCTTGATCTACACTAGAATTTCTAAAGTTAAATTACATTGATAGCGTTTGGTAAACCACATTATACAAGCCATATATTTCCACTGTGATTGCATGAGTAGAAATTTGGGGTATAATGCAACTATTTGCATGCCTTTTTTCAATTTCAGTTTCTGTAGTTGTTGTACAGTATCTTCTGTTACCAGGGTGTTTTTTTCCTAAAATTTTGACCTCCTTCTCACTAAGAAAAAAGACAAAGGGGTATTAAAACAATTTCAGGAAACTGACAGGAAAATAATAATAAAACAATAAATCCTAAGAAATTAAGTGCACAAGAAGAACTAGAATGCTGCTACTTTGTGATGAACTTTACCCAATCTATATGTTATATATCTGTTTAATATGCTCAATATAAAGGATCACGGTACAAAAAAAAAAATCAGAAATTGTAGATCTACAGAAGTCACAATTGTGGCAATTTCTGTCAACAAAGATTCAGTCTGACATGACCATTTTTCAAGGCAATTTGATGCAATAGCAAAGAGAAAATTTAATAGGACAGAAATTTCTTTCCTTCTGCCATGCTCCCTTAACTCCCACTCATGAGTTGGTTTGCTCCATTCCAGAGAAGTTCTCCTTTTGAGACAAATGGCATGTTCCAGTTCCTACTGAGGCTTGTTGGATTCGATGGGACTTAGGTCACGTTCTTAAAATGGGTTCTGAACAGGCAGCAAAGAGCACAGATCAGCTCTTTATGAACAAGTTTCATTGTAGTCTGGCACTTCCCTCACCCCTCCTTCTCTCCGAGTCCAATGGCAAGCTGACCATCTGTCCACAAAGGAAAAAGCTTTGATATGGATGAACCACTCGGCTTTTACTCAGCTTGGAAGCATTCTCTACATCAGTGTGAAATGTTCATAGAAAACTTACCATGACTGTTTTATGAATGGAGTCCATTGTAAATTTCAACTTTGAAATAGAATTTATGGACTATGTTTAATGCTTAAAAAGGGAGTCAGTTGGGGCAGGTATCTTGGAAAGTCTCTATGGTTCGTGAATAGTAAGCCAACTTTTGCTTTGCGCTTCAGAGAATGATTTCTTCATTTGAAGAGATTTGTTCTATTTCATAATGCTGAAAAATAAAATAAGGAGCTAAAAGGAAAAAAACAAAACCGAAGGTAACCAAGCCAGTAAAAACTACAAAAAAATACACTTTTCTGCATCAAAATATGAACAAGAAATTAAATCAACAGCAAGAAAAAGAAGGGAAAAAATTACATCCCTACTTACAGACAAATTTTATACTTAATTTTCCAGGAAGCTGAAAGAGCTAGAAGTTTATATTTGATTATACATGATACTACCATACATCAGACATTACTTTGTCCTGACAGTGAAAAAGGAATTTAGGGATTAATATTTCCTGAGTTCATGGTTCAGCTGGAGATCTGCAGACTCTGACACCTTCTGTGACTAGGCTTTCCTTCGGAATTTAAGGCTTATTAATATCATCCACCAAAAATTTTATTGTAGAAACAACTAATTGTTTGATGTTAATGGCATCTTGGAGCTTTTTCATACCTTAACTAGTACTTCTCAGCTTCCTTTAGTGGTCCAACTCAAGGACTTTCCTCTTTAGACTACAGATTTTGCAACTGTTTCCACACTTTCTTAATTCTTCTTTCCTTCAACCCTAAACCCTCCCGTATTTTTCATCTTCCTTTCCATGCCTTTCCAGCTGGCAAAATTGCCTCCTTCTTCCACTCTGCTCCTACCATCCGAAACCACGAAACCACTGTGCAATTGGTAATCCCCAGTATATCCTTTCTTTGTGGGCATTTTGCCTATTTTTGCTGTCAAATGACTTGTGTTTTAGATTTTGCATTCTTACGGACGGAGAGAAGCTAAGAGGGGTGGTTTGGCAGAGTCAAGAGAACCAGTTTTGATTAGTAGCTCTGCATTACAGATTTTCTTTTATACAGTCTTTGATCTAAGCCTTTGATATGATTTATTCTGAGCTTGTAGAAAAAATAGTGGCTCATCTAAAAGTACACTGAATACCTGCAGGGGACTCAAGTATCTCTGGGTCAGGCAGTCTTATTCTCTCTCATTCTCTGGGAAAAACCTTTCTTTCACAAACTATTTCACTTTGCTGTTCCTCATGCTAACACATCCATTCTGGGACCTAGAACAGGTCAGCGTCTGCCCATTGACCAGAGGGGAGCCCTGAGCCGTCCACCCACGGGCACACCTAACAAAGGAAAAAATAATTGTATTTGTGCTCCAGTTTACTCTGAATCTGCTCTATTGTTACACTAACTGCAGAAAATGTTTTTATGTTCCAGATTATTTTAGTACAGAAGAAACACCATTTTCAGTAAATGTTTCCTGAATTTTCCCTAGTTAAGTATTTTTGCAATACAGTGGGCATAAATAATACTTCATACACCAGACCCTTTCAATTCCTCAAGCTGTCATATTGCTTGCACCTTAGCTTTTCCCACAGCTGCACATATTACATTACCTTGATAACTTGTCATACTTCATTACATATATAGACCCAGATTGTCTTTCTTTCAATTATCTTCAACTTTTATAGTGAATTGCTTCAATCTCAAACTCTAATAATGCTCTTGCAAGCATCAATGTGAAGAAAATAGGGAAATTTTTTATTAAAAGTGTAAGTTATTCCACATATAAACCAAAATTGTTGAAAGGAAATTAATTCTTTTAACTACATAAAAAAATAACACTCACATTTCACTTTGTCTTTAATATTCAGCAAATCATATATTGAGAAAACCCATTTAATAAAAGAAACAAAGAGAAATTATTTTTGTTTCATATGTAGAGGAATGCCTTAGCTATTCCCCTCATAGTTATTTGGAAGCAATTCATAACACTGAAGGCAAATCATAACACAGCATAAGCTCCTGATTTTTTCATCTACTTAAATCATTTATTTCTCTCATCAACAATAAAGGTGTGGAAGCTGGGCCAAGAATAGTCAGCATCAGTCCCAAAAGGAATATGTATCTCAGTGCCTGCTGGTATGACATTCTGGAATGGTTTCAGGATCTGGCAGTATGGTAACTAGATGTGTCACTTAGTAAATGAAATTAGTAATTTAATTCTGCCATAGTATCAAAGAAATTAGTGAAGTTAAATCAATGCTGAATTTGAACCCTTTTCTCAAAACACAAACATAATTTGATTGAAACATTTGCATTAGCCAAGAGTTTCTGTGAGTGACTTTGGTGTAGGATTTCTTTGAGTGTTAACCCTTCACCACACTGAAAAAAACTAAGACATTCAGGATGCATGAGTAACAGAGTTATGACCATTGACTTCTTTTCCTAAATACAAATACTTTGTTATTTTATTTTTTTTTCTTTTGCAATAACAAATTCTGAAGTGGTAGATTCTTTGCATAAATCATAAGATTACCAGCCAATGTCATTTGTTGAAAATGAAAGCGAACTAAGGTGAATAGCGCTCTGACCTTCCAAGTACTGATTCACAAAAAGCATCCTATTTTAAAATCCAGTAAGAAACAGTATTGGCAATTGAGCTTGTAGAACTGCTTTTCAATTGCAAAGATCAAGGTCTGAATTTCAGTCAAAGGACATGCTTTATTAGTTATAGCTGTTCCTTAAGGGCTCTCTAAAACAGTACCTCATCCTTGGCCATATTGACTACCATCAATGGTCCACTCTGGCCTCCAATCGGGAGGCGTGGAGACACACCATCCATAACGCTGCTGATTCCTTTGAGAATGCACGCAGAATCAGTCTGGAGGAGAAAAGACAACGCAGGAAGAACCGTGCCTCACCAACACCGCCTATGGAGACTTTCTGCTGTGCCTTTTGCAACCGGACTTGCCTATCTCGCATCGGCCTCTTTAGCCATCACCGTGCTTGCAGCAAGCGTGGGTAGAGCCCTTCCCAAATCTTCGTTCGCGAAGCCGAGCCATGATGATGATATATTTCCTGTCCTAGTCAAGAGGCTTTTAGGCCCATGACATGCTGCCCTGTGTGAAGCTTTAGCTAATAAACTCGTGTATATTTTTTGCTCGTATTTATCTCGTGGTTTAGATGAATTCATGTCTTTCTCTGAAGCCATCGTGGTTTAGGTAATGTAGATGGTACCTTTAAATGAGTAAATGAATAAGAATTAGGGTGGGGCTTTTTTTTTTTTTTTTTTTCCAGTTTTAGAGATTTTCATCAAAGTTTGAAAGAGATTGTGAAAAGGTTTGGAATGTAAAGTGAGTTAAGGCAATCTTCTCACTGGAAAGCATTGGTCAGTCGATTTACCAGTCTTCTTGGATTTCCCTGGCTACTGGACAAGCTAGGAAGCACTTGAAAAGTATGAAAATAACCATGCTTCACTAATTAATTCAGCCTGAGATCTGAAAGTATTCTCATGATGTTTGTGCCCAGAACAAAGCTAGATACAAGTGAAACTTAAACGGATCTGGTTTAACCAAACACACAGTAAAGCTTCTAGAGACAACATTGTGAATTTCATGGCTCCGGAGCTGGCCATATCCCAAACTAGAATTGGACTCAAAAGGGGAATGGTGTTCGATAAGATAACCTCTGATTCATAAGGTGTGGGAAAATATTCACAAATTCCTGTGTGCCACCTTCCCATCAGATTGGCTTTGCCTTCTAAAAGTATTAGGTGTAACAAGGGAACAAGGTTAATTAAACTGGAACAGTCTTTCTTCTAACTGTTCCAGAAGACTATTTGAAAAGGAAAATAACTTTATTATAACATTTCTAAAGTCATTAAAGCCAGGAAATCATTATGAAAAATGTAAATTATTATACTATTAATATGGTTTTATCTACTTAAATTATGTTAGCTTTTCATTCTCTTACTTTGTAGTAGAGTAGCATTTTCAGCCCTACTCAGACTCTGTCATCGCTTGGAATTTCAATTACTCCTTTTACTTTAACCATCAGGAATAAAATCAGATTCTGGAATCACACGCTGCCTTATTCTTCTGGAAGTGTTCATGTATTTCTTGATTGCTGTAAGTGATGAGACTGCACACAAAGTGAAAGCAGACCAAGTTTTAATTACAGAGGAAAAAAAAATAAAAATAACCTTATCCCCTGTGTTTATCCTGGAGTTTTGGCTGAACAGTGCACAATGTGACTCTACCTCATAAATTAAGACTATCATAACCTGGCAAATTCTGTAGCTCTGAATGTGAATAGACTGGTGGCAGCAATCAAATAATTCCATTCAGATCCTTAGGGAAATGTGTGTGCCTTGGATTTTGAACAGGGAATCTTAAATCTTCTCAGTGATGGGTTTTGAACCAGGAATCTTAAACCTTCTCAGTAGATTTCCAACACTTTCTGCTTTCAGCCAAGCTGAAAACAGCCTCTGAGAATGTAAGTTACAGATGTGTTCATTAATCAGCTCAGCCACTGGTATTTAAAGATCTGTAAACTCTGCAGAAATATAGCAAGTTTTCTTTCCCAGCCCCTGCAAAAGTAATATTTAAACAAGTAGCAACTGTCATTTGCAATGTAAATCAATAGGTAACCGAAAGGATGGCTAAAATCTCTAGTCTTCTTAAATGCTGATTAGACAAGCCTTGAGAAAATACTCTCCTGTTCGGCTTTTATTTTGTTGGGTTTTGTTTTCTTTTCCCTCTTGAATGAAGTGGAAATTTTTGACACTTGCAGTAGACCTCAATCCTCTCAATTTTCTAAAAAATAAAGATTGTTCACTCATCTATGACATATATTGCAGCCCTATAAAAAATGCAATAGTTTACTTGGGTATTTCCTTGTCTCTGTAAAGTCCCTCAGAAAATAAATCACATAACCAACCAATTCCTCAGGTGCCTTCAAGACATTTGCTCCTTTTACATAGAGCGTGCTGAAATTAAGCCGCTTTGAGCATCAAGCTGCTAAAGGTCACAATTTCGTGTATTTTACAAAACTTGTACCTAATTTATCTAACAAAACTTTATCTGTCACCTCTATCAGTCTGACTAAAATAAAAAGTCAATTAAAAATGCAATTGCAAATTTGAATCACTCAAGGTTTTTCTGAGAGGTGAAAAGCACATTTTGTTTTGTTTTTTTTTTTTCATTTGACCATAATTTTGCCCTGTTCACTAACTGAAAAGAAACTGAAGTTTCAAAACTGTCTATAGCAGGAATTCTTTCTGAAACTTTTATCCCAACTCCAAGTCAAAATCAGCCTGAACAAATCATGTCCAGATAATCACCAAAAAAATCTCTGCCCCTGCTTTGTGCTTACCTGGGCCATGCACATTTGTTTTCACTCTTCATCACCTTGTCTATCTTTTGTTATTCATCTGCACAATAAATTTGTCTTATTATCAACAGGTGGCTCTGTGGCAGGACTCAACTCACTTGGTGAATTTCATCTATGAGGGTTACTTTAATATAAGAAGTTTTCTTCTGACAATACTATATTATGTTTTTCAGGTTACAGAAGGAATGTGGGAAAGTTTATATTTTGCCAGAAAAGGGGAGAAATGCTTCTGTGAGACCAACAGGCGCACACAAGCTGATAATTCCATATAAAAGGTTTTAAAACTTAAAACACTACATTACAGGTCAGGAATACATATCAAAATAAAAAAAAATATGCTTTTATCTTATCAGTTACCATATTGCAATACCTCATCTTTCCAGCTCCCAACAGCTTTGGATATTCTATTTTCCTTTCCAAGTAATAGAGATAACACGGCCTTTACAGGTGTCCAAGAAATCTAAGAAACTTGCAGTAGTAGCTCAAGATAATGTTTCTAATGAGCTATTTGCATTTTATATTGTGTCCTTAAAAAGAAAAGCAAAGTTTTATAGGCATTTTATAAAAGTCTGAATCAGACCCTTGTAGAAAGGAAATTTTTTTTTGTGTAATTTTCTTTGTGTGTTTCGATGGCTTGTTATTTTGGTGGGTTTTTTTCTACTTTGGAAACATGAAATTATTTGTTATGTTATGAAATCTGATTACGTTTTTATACATATATTATGTCCAAGTCCTCACCATTTGACATGGTTGAACACAGCAAGAGAAACTCTGCATCTCTTTGTCCTTGTTAGCTTTAGTGACTCTGGGTGTCATTTCACTGACTTCTGCTCTGCCATGTGACATTCTGACCTTTCACTGTTGGCAAAGGGTCATCCATGTATACACTTCATTTCATTAGATCTTAAATTTTGTTTCTGGGCATTTCTCTTACCTTGGATCAAAATGACTCACTTAGGTAAATGGACTGTTTAAAGAGAGACATTATCAGTACATCAATGCCACTCTTATAAAACTGCATTTGTCTATGAAGTCTTTCTTTTACTTTGCTAAGTTTTCCATTCTTCTATGTAATTTATATATTTGAAAGAGAAATAATCTATAAAAAAAATTAAAAAGGAGAAAAATAAATCCTTTTGGGTGATCCAAAGAGCATGAAGCTATTTGTGGATTTTGTATTTACTGTGTAATCAGAGATAGTTCTCCTGTGTTTGTGCCACTTGGAACCCCTACAGCATCAGTCCAACCCAACCAAATCTCTATACACTTTGGAAATTGTTCTGAGAAAATTTGTTAAAACTCTCATTCTCAACCCAAAAGTTAGGTTTATACAAGTGTCTGAAACAACCTATTTGGGGAGTCACATGATTTTCCCATTTTGAAATGAAATCTCCCTTCCCTTTCCTTCCTACAGCTATACTGACTTACAGATCAAAATGATTCCTTTCTTTTTATCCGAATAAACCTACCAAATGACAGCCAGATATAAAACATTCTGGCTGCCTGGCTTAGTTACTGATTGCTTTCACCAAACTCTTGGCTTCTGGCTGCTCTCACTCTTTTCCTGAACGTCTCAGTTCAAGTAATTTCACTTTGTACTTCTTCTAGCCATTGCAGTGTTAAATTCTACCCAAATTCCTCTCTGCACCAAACTTCCCGCATACTGGTCACATACAGCTGATAGTACTAGAGAGGAAAGCACAGTATACAGGAAGCCTGCAGACAGATTTTCTCTCCTCACAGAAAACTCAGACAACATGATCCTCCACGCATGATGTCTGGTGAGCAAAAGCTTGTTTCTAAATTGACCATAGCAAATGTTCGTGCTGGCACAAGGAAGGCAAAGCAGGCGGTTGACTTTGATTAGCTTAAGCCAGTTGTGACTCTGAAGCCATGAGAAGAGCAGTGATGTGATACCACACTCAGCGTGAAACCCTCCTGGTTTGGGCACTAGTACATAGAGTTCTGATTTCCAAGGTATTCACTCCAGGACATCGGGTCTCCCTGAGCTCTTGCCCACTACTGCCGACGCTGCCAACATGCAGCCAACACAGCGATTCAGCTGCTTTTGCCCTGTCCAGCTCTGCCTGATGCCAGTCTGGATTTTTTTTTTTGTTCTAATACATTGTGTTAAAAACAAACAAACAAACAAACAAACAAACAAACAACAACAACAACAACAACAAAACTAAAAAACCCCAAAGAAATAACCTGGTCTGATATGCATAGTGTGGACAGAACTGTATTATTTATTTGAATATTTCTTAGTCAATTGAAAAAACTAAAATCTGTAAAACTATGTTTGGAATAAAAGAATTGGAGACTTTTTCTGGAAGGCTGCAGATACACGTGACAGAAAATAGGGTGCTTTACAGTTATTTTAGGTCCTAGAAAATTAATTTATCCAAAACATATGCCACAATACAGAAAACATAGATTGTTTAAATATAAATTATTTAAATTTCTTGAATTAAGAAAAAAGAGTTCAAACATAGTACATTGAGGGATAGCTTAGAAATGACTGATACATATATTTTAAAATGTCAGAGAAAATAACATCTGGAAGACGTAATGGTTAAAGAAATATTTGACAGTATTTCTAAGCCAATATATAAGCATAAAATTTTAGTTCAGTGTATTCTATAATTGACTAACCACGCTATACACATACATGTACTCCAATAAAAATCTATATATTTAGCCTCTTATGCCATAAAACACATTTTAAAAATATATGCAAGTCTCTAAAAAATTTGACAGCTAACTGCAAGCTGTATTATGTCAGCATAGAGCATGAGGTCAGTTGGAACTCTCCAGTACTTGTTTAGTGGAAAAAAATAAGTCTCTTTCTGAGCTTCATGCAATTTTAGCAACGATCAGAAAAAAAATCTGGTGAACTATCTGCGAGACTGCAGATGCAATCTGCGTGAAGATAAGACCTCATTTTTGAAGGAATTCCTACAACTTTTGTTAATTTTGGTAGCACTTGATAATCCTTAATATCTCTGGTTGCAGAATATTTTAGCATCAGTACCAGTAATTATGTTGAAGCTCTCAAATAGAGGCAGAGCAGTTTATCTGGAGCTTTGTAAATCTAAAGTACATTTCCTTGATTGCTGGAATAGTTTTAACCTGAAAACTCAGCAGTATTCATAGTTCTCATCATTTGTGCCTTAGCTGGTTAATTTGAAATATAGTGTAAATCCACCTTATAAAGAAATATATAAGAACGTGCTTATACTTGGTGTAAAAATAAGTGTCTATGCATTTTGCAACTACAGACTTCACAAACATGACAAGAAGTCCTTGTCTCTCCCTCTGAAAATTCCACAGCAATAGACTTGCAGAGTTCAGGATTCCCTTAATGTGGAAAGGAAGACCATTGTTAAGCCATAAACATGGCAGCTTGTGCCTGGGGAGACGGCAAACATGGGACATAAATCTAACAGGAGAATGAAGGCAATTCAAGCTGTAGAATCCTCTCTGCTCTTAATTCAGTGCTGTCCTAGAAAAAAAATGATAGTTTGACACTTCCTTAACTCTGAAACTACTTTTTAGCCTTTGTTTGCATCACTGACTTTTGGACTATTCTTAACAAAAAAATGTAATGAGATGGATAAGAATAGCAGTAAGAGTCGCAGTGCTTTGAAGTGGTTGCTGCATAGCAGCAAAAGAAGCCAATGCTAATGATGACTTTTATTTCACACACACACGTGTCTATACCTCTTTCTTTTGTCTAAGTCTTCTTAAAAAACTGAGTCGGGGAAAGAGGGAAGGAAGGACAGTGTTTATGAGGAGTGGCTAAGGGCGCTGGGGTTGTTTAGCCTTGAGAAGAGAAGGGTCTCTCTCTACAACTGCCTGAAAGGAGGTTATAGAGAGGTTGGGTAGGTCTCTTCTCCGAAGTAACAAGAGACAGGACAAGAAGTGGCCTCGAGTTGTATCAGGGAAAGTTTAGATTGGATATTAGGAAAAATTTCTTCACTGAAAGAGTGGTAAGGAATTGGAACAGGCTGCTGAGGGAAGTGGTGGAATTCTCATCCCTGGAAGTGTTCAAAAGCCATGAGCATGTGACACTTGGGAGTATATTTCAGTGGTGAACATGATGGTCCTGCATTAATGGTTGGACTAAATGAGCTTAGCAGTCTTTTCCAACCTTAATGACTCTATACCTCTATAAAATGTTTCATACAATCCCATTCAACCATCCTTATTGAGTGCCCCTTTTTTCCATAGACAACCTGTGTACTCACAACTATTCAAGCATTACTGGGCAGATTTACTTTTTGTATGTCTTAGATTTACACAAGCTGTAAGACATCTTTATGCCAAATACCTCTGGACCTATGTCCAGATTTCACTAATGGAACCTCAGAAATTTCTGCTTCTTGCAGCTGTTTTCCCTCCCTTGAATACACTCTCTGTTACCCAGCTGCTTAATGCTGCTGTTGATCACAAAGAGTATTTGAATCAGGCTTTGGTGTACAGCAAGTTTGTTTATGCTCAGAAGCACATCTTGAATATTCATTCTTATTTCTTCAGTCTTATTGCCTCTCGGTCTTCCCTCGTCCTTATTTCTTCCTCAGATGAATGCATTCTATTACAGGCACAACACCCCAGAGTGGACACTGTGATCAGTAGCTTGGATAGATCTAACAGCCAGGTTTTGGGAGAAACCTGTGTTGCTCAGCAAATAAAATTATATACAAAAATCATCTCAGACTTTCCAAGCCTGGTGACTTTCAGTTGGGAAACTCATCATGGCTGTATGATTTTCCTGCAGTTTGTGATAGTGTTAACAACAGATGTGAACTCTCAGTACTCTTTTGTAAAGTGGTGGTAGTGATTATTACCCCATACAAATGATTAGTTGTCTGCATTCTGAAGGACAGCCTTCTCTGCCTGGGATGTGGTAGAAAGCCTTACAAACTCCTTTGCAAACTGGTAACTGATACAAAGACACATGGCTGAATGGTGTGATTTTCTAGGGCACCACAATAATTACATCCAGTTGAGAAGCAGGATGTTTGTCTAAAGCTGTGTCTATTCTGCAGGATGTATTTCAGCAGACTTAGTCTTGACACCAATAAAATTTGTTAAAACCTACTTAGGACCCAAGGGAATGGCAGAAGCTGGATCAGGAGAGGTTTTGGTTGGATATTAGGAAAAGGGGCTTCACCCAAAGGGTGGTTGAGAGCCAGAACAGGCTCTGCAGGGCATGGTCACAGCACCAAGCCTGCCTGAGTTCAAGCAAGCTTTTGGACATTGCTCCCAGGCACACAGTGTGATTCTTGGGGTTGTCCTGTGCAGGGCTGGGATGAACTCAATGATTTTGGGGGGTTCAGCCTGAGAAAGCTGAATAGCACTGTGAAACTTCCTCAGTTTGGAGGTGATTATGTCACTTAGCTGCCCACAGAAACAGAGGATGAAGCTTTTTTCTCATCAGACAGCAAGCACTTGGTCTTTTTTGGCACTCAGCTAGCAGGAGAGCTCTCTCACTCAGCCCAGCCCTCCCACACACCCCGCAGACTGCCAGGGGCTCTGCGCAGCCCCATGTCCCAGCCTGCTGCTGCTGCACCATGGAGCGAGGGACAGGCTGCCCTCGAGTTATTCATCCAGACAACACTTCAAGCCTTTCAACCTTAATGTAAACACAATTCCTGTAAGAACTGAGAAGCATTAGAGATGCATATATTATATGTCGGACAGCGCAAGATTCAAAATGAAAAATGCTACTTCTTTTTTTTTTTTTTTTTCTTTTTTTGGGAAAGTATATACAGGCTACCATTCCAGACTAGATCAGCAATATAAACCCCAGGCAGAATTCAATCATTCTGACAATATGGATTTCATATCCACGCGAAGGGACTATAAATAATAATTTATAGTTTCAATTGCTTCTCGTCCTTCTCAGTTTTGCTTTGTTTCTCCCGGAACTGCAGTAAGAGCTGAGCACTGGCAGTTCTGATTGAACTTACAGCAGAAGAGCTCTTTAGCTTTTGATACCGTCTCTTATAGGACAAAATGTCCAGCAAACAGCTGAATAATCGTGTGACATGATAGATGAGAACCTGGCTCACAGGTCGGACACAAAAAGTTATAGTGAATTGGGGTAACATCAGGCTGGTGTCCAGTCAGTAGTGACTCTCCATCCTTGGCCCAGTTCTCTTTAATATCTTCATTAGCTACTTGGACACAGGACTTTAAGGAATACTAAGTAAGTTTGACAGTGACACTAAATTGGGAGGAGATGTTGACTCCCTTGAGGGCAGAGAGGCCCTGCAGAGAAACCTCAGCAAGTTAGAGAGATGGGCAATCACCAACAGTGTGAAGTTTAACAAGGGCAAGTGCCAGATTCAGCATCTGGGACTGGAGAACTCCTGTTGTGTGTATAGACTGGGCAATGAGAGGCTGGAGAAGCACAGCAGAACGGGACCTGGGGATCCTGGCCAATGACAAGTTGAATGTGAGTCAGCAGTGCCCCGGCAGCCAGGAGAGCCAGCCGCGTCCGGGGGACATCAGACAGAGCATCACCAGCCAGGCGAGGGAGGAGACTGTCCCACTCTGCTCTGCACTGGGGCGGCCTCACCTGGAATGTTGCGGCAGTTTTGGTCACCACAATATGAAAAAGACATTAAGCTATTGAGAGCATCCAAAGTGGGGCCAGAAGGATGATGAAGGGTCTGGAGAGGAGGCCTTATCACGAGTGACTGCTGTCACTTGGTTTATTCACCCTGGAGAAAAGGAGACTGAAGGGAGACCTTATTGTGGGGGAACATCCTCATGAGGGAAAGCAGAGGGGCAAGTGTGGCCAGAGGCATGAGTCAAGGGAACAGCATGAAGCAGAGTCAGGTTAGGTTTAGGCTGGATATCATGAAAAAGTTTTTCACCCAGAGGGTGATTGAGCACTGGAACAATCTCCCCAGGGAACTGGATACAGAACTAATCCTGTCTGAGTTCAAGAAGTATTTGGACAATGCTCTCAGGCACATGGTGTGACTCTTGGGATGTCCTGCGCAGGACCAGGAGTTGGACTCCATGATCCTGATGGGTCCCTTCCAACTCAGCATATTCTATGATTCTACAATTCTATGACTCTGTGACTTGAGTGACAGATTAGGGAAAATGTTTGACATTGTTTTCACAATTAAAACCACACGGTCATGTACTGGGTGCTACCCAGTAGACAATACTTGGGCTAGCGCAGTATTACACATTTTTCATCTGCACTAGACCTGAACACACAAATCAGTGTTAACACTGAAATGAATCCACAAAACCAAATGAGATGATTGCTCCCCTCCCATGTATGTGCTGCTACATAATTGATGTGTGGAAATCTTTCACTGCTCTGCTGGGTAGTCTTTGAGTTTTAATGTTTGTGTATTGCCAAATTCCCTTTTCTCAGTGGAAAAAAATGGTTTCTGATTACAGCAGAGCTTTCACAGCATGGCACACAAACTAGCCCATGCAGCATGAAAAGTCTCAGAAGTCTAGACAAACACATGGCAGTTTGAAGCAACATGTTAAAGTTCTGGAACTAAGTATTTAGCACAGATGACACCTGAAGAATATCACAAGGAAAATATAACAATTCTTATGTAGATTTCTGAGGCAAAAGTTGGCACAGTTTACTTTTCTGATTGTTCTTATTGTAGTATATTCCTTAGCTTCTAGCACTCTATTTTTTTAAGAACTATGCATCAAAAGATTGGTTTTATTGCTTCATTTCTTCTGTAATTGCCTTTGGTGCCCTCTGACTGCCCTCAAACTGTCAGAGCAGCTTTGCCTCACTGTCAGGTGAGACACATTATCTATGATGTGGCAAGTTCTGGAACTTTGGGAGTGACTAACACCATGAGTTCATGCATTAATTTTTCAATATACACTCTTCTAGCAAATCCCAGTCCTTAGCTTCAAAAGAAGGTTTGGGTCAAGAGTTGGTTGTTGTTTTACAATGTGGAGAAGTATCTACCAACACAGCTAAAAGTAGTTCACTTACAGTTTAAGGTGTCTCCAGCCCAACTTCTCTTGCAGGGATGACAGCCTTGGTTATAGATTAACAACTACCAAGTTTCTCCTCCTTCATTAGAGTGCAGCCAGCAGATGTAGCAGTTTTCACAGCTGTTTCTTGGCTCTCCCTTGAAAGCGTCTAAATATTCTTGAGGCTTGTTCTGGGGTCATCGAGGACCATACTTAATTATAGAAAATGAGGGGACTTCTTTTGAACTTGAAATGCATTCTCACTTGTGGAAAGGATGTTATGTTGTCTTGTAAGTAACCGCATCACTGTAATTTGGTGAAAATGGAATGTTTACATTGTCTCCCTTGAAAAAGATACTCCTGGCAATTATGAGAACACTATTAGCTGCTTCTTTAAAATAGTTCATTTATTTTCACTGTAATCATCACCAATGCTACTCAACACCACGTCATGACAGTCCTTACTAGGAATACTTGTTGACAGTAGGAAAAATGCAGTTTTCTTACTCTCTTCCTTCCCCTCTTACAGCTTTTTCCATTGAAAGCTGTAGGGGGAAAAAAAAAAAAAAAAAGAAGTTGGCTAGATAGCAGTAAATGCCTTCATGCAAAACTTCTCTTTATCTGATATCAGGATATTTGTGGTGATAAAGGATTATTCTGGTGTTTGAGCCTTTTAAAATCATGTAGGGAAGCACACAATTCCAAGACAAAGAAGCTAAATTTCACAGCTGTCACTGGTCATCCAAACCCTGCAGCATAGTTTGAAGAATATAAGTTAGTGATGCACTGAAAAATGTGCAGGCTTCTTCAGGAGCTGGCAGAAAGCACAGTTATGGTGCAGAGCTGAGAATATTTTCTTTATATTTTGAGTATGGAGTCTTTTTAGCAGGGACAAAACCTTAGTAACCTTGTATTTTCTAAAATATTTGACCTTTATGTTGAGCTACACCTGAGGTTTAGTTTCTTGCTAGATTAGTTGGTTGGTTGGTGGTTTTGTTTGGTTTGTTGTCGGGCTTTTTTTGTGAGAACAAAGAGAAGTTTGTAAGACAGGTTTACTGACCGTCTAGAGCACTTTATATTCCAGTTTCTCTTGTCACCTACACAAGTAATCACATATGTTTTCAGCTTAGTTTCAATGCTTTCAGCCTGACTGATGTCTGGATTTTTATTTCACAGAGTGTCTGGGCTCTGGCCGAGAGGATTCAGAGCTCCGCTGAGCATTGCCTACTTTCGTACAGAGCACATGCAGAACACATGCTTCACACTTCTGTCAAGCACCAGAACTGCTCCCCAATCTGCCATGCTGCATTTTTTCTACTCTCCTAAAGCATAAAGGGATGTCCTACTAGATTTTTTTATCGGTCTGTCAAACTAGCTTTCCTCATGCCCCACCACTGCTGTGTAGTTTGGGAGGTATTCTGTGACAGTATCATAAGAGTTAATTTTTACTGCATTATGTCTCCAAGTTTTAATTGACCATTTCTACATACAATACTTCTTCCATATCAGGCTAGGCATAAATTCAGAGACATGGCTCACCTGAATACATTGTCATGGACTGGATGCTCAGCAACTGTTTGTTCTTGTTTATATGTGCTTTTTTTGGGGGGGTGGGGGTGAGGAAGAGTTGGCTTTTTTGTTGTTGTTGCTGTTGCTTTGGTCTCATTTTTAAGTTATCTTCCTTTTTTATTTTCTCATTAAGGCTTTTGTTGATGCTCTGCTCAGAAAACATTGCTGACTAGCTTGTTTAAAACAGCATTCAACAACTGAAGGAAGAAAATTAATCTATAATTCTTTTGGGCAGCTACATAGTAAAAAGTAAGGAAGAAACCTTTTTAGGCACATATTGAGTGAAGAGATGCCAAAGGCAGGGCTGCTCTGTAAGCTTTGTCTATATCAGCTTTAGACATTTAGTGATGTAGGTACATTCATCATTATGGGCTTTACACCTGCTCTAAAATTAACTATTTCTGAATACTGAGCAACATAAATATACCTGGGAGCACACAGAGCATGAGCATAAAGAAACCAGATTATAGGAAGCACAAAGGGAGAACATTTGTAACAGGTTAATAGAAGAAACAAGAAGAAATATGCCTCAGTGAGGTTTTTGATAGGGTATCTCATAAGAGTACTGCAGTCAGATTATAGCAAAAAGGGGTATGGACTAGACAGGTGGACTGGAGGGTAAAGGTAAAATGAAGAAAAACTGATTGGGTTGCTGGATTTGGATTATGTTCTCACTTCACCTGCACATCATTCCAGAGAGTTGTAGTTCATATTAATGCTAATATAAAATAGGTTACTGTTTAAAATCTGACTTGTGCTGGGCTACAAATAATGTTCCTAAGGGGTTGATATAGTGCTTATACTACTTAATGTATCCACTGAAAACCTGAAGAATAGGCAGGAATGCTGTTTAACCTACTTCACAGGTGGCAACCTGTGGGGTTCTGTCAAATCCCAGGAGGGCAGGGCTTCCCTTCAGAGGAAAGGGACATTGGCAAGCTAGAAGAAGGGACAGAGACATGCCATGAGTTTCAACAAAAGTACACATGAAGCCCTACACCCAGAGCAGACTAACTGTGCATCACTGCAGATAGGGAAGGGGTTGATGCTCAACAGGCTAAAGACACACAACAGTGTGTCTTTGCAGCATGTAGCCCGTCTGCATATGGGACTACTTTATGAAGAGCATTGGCAACAAGTCAAATGTGGAGATTATTTCACTGTACTTAGTGCTTCTGAGATGTATTCTGCAATATTGTGTCCAATTTCATATAAACCCACCCCTTCCCCAGGAAGTGGGTACACCTCCAATTTACATACCTGAGGACAGAGGTAGAAGACAGCCAAATTCTTCTCAGAAGGCCACATAAAGAAAAGCAGAGGCAGAACTCACAGTTAGCAATAGCAGAAATTCTGTCTGTAATCACTTTTCCCCTTGCATTCAAAAAAGAGAAAGGTTTAACCACTGAATTGTCTAGAGACCTTGTTGAATCTCTGCCCTCAGAAACTTTCAAAACAACTGCTTTCTTAATTTAACCTTGAAGTTAGCCATCCTTTTATTAATATTCTGGATTAGAAACCTCTGCAATTCTTTCCAACTCAATTTGTCTTTTTCTATGAGTCTATTATTTGGTTAGAAAAATAAAAATTAAAAGAACTTGATAGGAAGTTAAGTGGAAAGTAATCACAGAAATAGCATCAATAGCAGATAAAATATGTGAGTAGAGAGTACTTTTGTCCTTCTGGTAAATTAAATTATTACCGGTGCCTATTCATACATCCTGTTGATGCACTCTGGATGAAATAACTATTAGAATCAAGTTCCAGAGGAACAGGGACTGTTGGAAGATCTGAGTTGCATTCTGATAAAGGAAGAGGCTTTGAATCTCTTCTGATCTTTTTCTCTGACACAGTTGTAGCATTTGGTCTTTTACTATTGGTCTTGAATGCCTGGTTAATGCAAACCTCATCCTTCCAGTTCACCCCTTCTATGGCTGTTATAAAGCTACTAATCTGCCACAAAGATTTGGTTTCTGTGTCAGAGCATTACTCTCTGACTAGGTAATCCTGTGGTGTCTAACTACTAAGGGCCACATGTGGTCGCTTTTGAGGTTTCCTGTAGCCCGTATTTCTATAATTTATAAAATTTTTGCGTTGAGAGTGTCCTGGTTTCAGCTAGGGTAGAGTTAATTCCTTCTCAGTAGCTGTTATAGTGCTGTGTTTTGGATTCAGAATGAGAATGGTGCTAAGTGGGGAGCTGCTGCATGGTGCTTAATCTCCAGCTGGCTTTAAAACCACGACAGAGAGACATGAGAAAATTCTTCACAGCACTGTGGGTTCAGATTGGAGTACATGTCAAAGACTAAAACTTGCTTTATTTTGTGTAAAATATAGGCTTTTTCCCTTGTTCTTGCTTTGTTATTTTTGGAAGTAAAGAGCATTCCGGTGCAGTGTGCCAGTGCATTGGCAGATACTGAGCTAATGAAACCAAGTGCTTCTACACAGCGAAGGCTGAAGAATACCAGGCTAAGCTTTCGAGTCTCTCCCTCACCCCTAAACAGAAAACAGCAGTGCTTTGTAAACACCGAGAGCTGAGGGCTAGACTGCTTCTTTGGTGAAGGGAAACTGGTGGAAATGGCCAAATGACAGCTCGCCCTGCAGCACTGAGCCAAAGCAAATAGCTTGAGACCTTATCGTGGGGCAGGGTCAGTGATGCCCGGCAATAACCTGCTAATCTGGCAATCCAAAGCTGCTGCAATACTTTCAAGTCTCTTCCAGGTCATAAACTAAAAGATTCTTAGAGCCGCTCCAACCTGAATAAAAGGAAATAAATTGGACAAGTATGTTGTTCCAATGCAAACAACCATGCTGAGCCATTCTTCTCAGTATGTAATCGGTGCAGCACAAATACAGATTTGGAACATCAATATCCGTACTTTCTTAAACTTCCTTTTTAAAACCGAGTTTGGACCCATATAGGGGGAATAATGAGAAATACACATTCAAGAGGGAGGATGGGTTTTATTGCTATTTTTATAACTGTCATAATTCAGGCTTATTTAATTCATCTCCAGTCGAAGTCTCTTGCATGAAAATCCCTTTTTCTATACTCTCTGGGCCGACTAAAGTGGTTAGAGAGCTGAATAGATTCAAACAACTTTGTCCCAAATGTATATGTATGAAAAGGCAGGCAGATGTTAGAATATGATCAAGGGAGTTTTTGGTTCTGCTATCACCACTGGAATAGAGAAGCAGCCTTAATATAAATAGTATGTGCATTTAAACATGTATATTTATATGAATTTTAAATATGTACATCGACGCATGCATAAGAACTGTTACCCTCAGTCACAGAAAAAAAAACCCAAACAAACAAACAAACAAAAAAAAACTCTACTGTTTTTTACAGTAAAATTTCTGTTTACTGCTGTCTATTATGGTGACAGATATTACCCTAATTTGCAGTTATTTCACAGCATACTACCTGGGCATGATCAAATGCAAAGGTGACCATTGGAGTTAAAAGAGTCAATCAATATTGTCATAAATATCCCTTGGACTGCAAAATTTTATCAGTAAAAGGATATAATTCATGCTGTCAGTGGATTCTTATGGTTTCAATTTATAGGACTGGTTCAAAAATTTCAAAACAAATCTCAAATCATTTTAGAGTATTTTGGACCACGGAGGTGTTCATTGTCATTGATGTGTTAAAAATATCAGTTCAAAGGTGTGATTTTCTTTGCCAAGAGCAGACAATACAGAGCTTTATGACAGGCATTGAAGTTGGAATTGACTACCCAAGATTCCTCTTGCAGTCATTGGAAAGAAATGGAAATAAAATCCACTTACCCAAATATGAGAGTCAAAGATAAATCAGCCTAAGTTGTTCCCTAGAGGTATGAATTTCTCTTCACTGACTGCAAAAGAAGTCTAGCATGATCAGCTCGTGTGTGGACATATGCTTTGCTAGTCAAACAGTAAGAATTGCACCTGAATTCAAACAGCCTCAGTTAACCTGCACTCACTTTTGAGTACTTTACCTCTAAAATCAAGTAGGACACCCTAAACATGTTTGCAATTTAGTTTTAGGGAAGTCACCTTGAGCCTCCCACTTGTGTCATTGACTGTCTACATCAGAAAGTAGAACAAATACAAGATTTCCATATAGGCATACACCTAGCTTTGCTCCTCCTTCTCCCCCACTACAAGAATGAGATATTTCTCATTCATTTTCCTCTCCAGTTTTCCTTGTCTTTGAGGGACCTTGGGCCTTTCAGTCTTCCGAGGCGACCATCCATTTACTTGCCTGCTCTTTTTCTTATTTATTTTCAGTAATCTTCAAGTCACTATTTAAATGTGTTTATACTCTCTTTTTACGAAAAGTTAAACCACAGTAGCAATGTTTTTATGGAGTCACATCCACCAAATCCACCCTAGATTCTCTCAGTTAAAGCATGTTTTTCACTCTCTTAAAACCACATCCACATTTTTTTCTCATTCATAAACAAAATTCCACAGAATTACAAAACAGTTGAGGTTGGAAGGGACCTGCAGAGGTTATCTAGTCCAACCCCACCACTAAAGGGTGGGGCCACCTAGAGCCACTTGCCTGGGATGATCTCCAAATAGCTTTTAAATATCTCCAAGCTGGGGGACTCCACAGCTTCTCTTGGAGCTTAACTATAACTCCCACAACACTTCTGAAGTTCTTTCAAGTAATATTGTGTCCTCCTCTTTGATGTTGCCCCCAATGTCTTCAGTACTATTACCTTTGCTTTTCTTGAAAACTTGTCCTCCTTCGGGTTTTGTAAATCTAACTTCTCCTGGCTCTTTTCTAATTTGATTCTTCCTGTATACATCTCTCCTTTACCCCTTCTATTCCCTGTGAACATTCGTCCAGATACTTTTGTTCCAGGAGGCAATCCTGAATGTCAGAGGAGTCCAGGAAGGCTGGACATTCTTCAAGAAGGAAATTTTAGAGGCACAGGAGCAGGCTGTCCCCATATATGCTGAAAGATGAAGAAGGAAAGGGAAGGCCGGCCTGGATGAATATATTTCTTTGGCTGGAACTCAGGAAAAATAACAGAGTTTATAACCTTTGGAAGGAGGGACAGGCAACTCAGGAAGACTGCAAGGATTTTGTAATGTTATTCAAGGAGAAAATTAGAAGGGCCAAAGCCCAATTAGAACTTAGACTGATTACTGCGGTAAGAGACACTTTCTATAAATACATCACCAAAAGAGGAGGGCTAAGGAGAGTCTCCATCTTTTACTGAATGTGGAAGGAAACAGAGTTACAACGGATGAGAAAAAGGCTGAGGTACTTATTGCCTTCTTAGCCTTAATCTCTGATGGCAAGACTAATTGTTCTCCTCCAGGGACCCAGGACACTGAGCTGGAAGACGGGGTCGAGGAGAAGACTGAAGTCCCTGTAATCTAAGGGGAAAGAAAGGATCAGTGACCTGCTACACCAGTTAGACACGCATAGCTCTGTGGGGCCAGATGGAATCCACCAAAGGTTACGGAGGAAGCTGGAGGAAATGCTCACCAAGCCATTTTCCACCATTTACCAGCACCTGGCTAACTGCAAAGTTCCTAATTGGCTCTAAGTTATCAAATGTGACATCCATCTAGAAGAAGGGCCAGAGTAGGATCTGAGGAACTACAGGCCAGTCAGTCTGAGCTCAAGGCCAGGGTACGTCATGGAGCAGATCATCCTGAGTGCCATCCCATGGCATGTGCAGGACAACCAAGGGATCAGGCTCAGGCAACATGGCTTTGTGAAATGCAGGTCCTACTTTATCAACCAGATCTCCTTCTATGAGCAGCTGACCAGCTTAGTAGGCAAGGAAAAGGCTCTGGGTCTACCTGGACTTTACTAAAGTCTTTGATACCATTTCCCAGAGCATTCTCCTGGAGAAACTGGCCGATCATGGCTTGGACAAGGGCACCATTCACTGAGAAAAAGTGTTGTCCAGGCCCAGAGAGTGCTGCAGAATGGAATGACATCCAACTGGTGGTCAGTCCCTAGTGGTGCTCCCCAGGGCACAGTACTAGTGCCAGGCCTGTTTAATATCTTTATCAATGATCTGGATGAGGGGATCCAGTGCATCCTCAGTCGGTTTGGGGATGACACCAAGTTGGGTGGCAGTGTCGATCTACTGGAGGGTGGAAAGTCTCTGCAGAGGGATCTGGACATATTGGATCAACAGGCCAAAGCCAGTGTTATGCAATTCAACAAGATGAAGTGCCGGATACTGTACTTGGGTCAAAATAATCCCATGCAATGCTACAGGCTGGGGGAAAAGTGGCTAAAAATCTGCCCAGAGTAAAAGGACGTGGGCCCAAGAAGACCAGTGGCTTGTATCAGACATAGTTGGCCAGCAGAACCAGGGCAGGGATTGTTCCCCTGTATACCAGCACTGGTGAGGCGGCATCTTGAATCCTGTGTTCAATTTTGTGCCCCTTACAACAAGTCTTTAAAGTACTGGAGCATGTCCAGAGAAGGCCACTGGAGCTGGGGAAGAGTCTGGAGCACAAGTCTGATGAGGAGTCACTGAAATAGCTGGGGCTGTTTAACCTGGAGAAAAGGAAACTCAGGGGAACCTCATCACTCCCTACAACTACCTGAAAGAAGGTTGCAGCCAGGTGAGGGTCAGTCTCTTCTCCCAGGTAAAAAGCATAGGACAAGGAAATGGCCTCACATTGCTTCAGCAGAGGTTTAAATTGGATATTAAGAAAAATTTCTTCCCTGAAAGGGTTGTCAAGCATTGGAACAGGCTGCCCATGGGAGTGGTTATAGCACCACATTCACTTGCCTTAATTTTAAGGGTCTTCCTGTCATCTCCTCGTTGGTATTGAAGCACCAGTTTTACCTCCAATCTTATTACTGCTTTTCACCATACATTTTTCAATCATTATGAATTTTGAAGCACATGACTCGATATTTTCCACATCATGCCCTTCATTTCATTTAACAGTCAGATATATGTTGTCTTACTTCCCTCAAAATCCCTTCTTAAACACTTTTTCCACAACAGAGAGGGAAACCAGCAGTTGCTAAACTGGTGATATACAGTGGTTAATATTGTTAATTTTGTCTCATGGCTTTATCAGAATCCCTGATTTTTATGACTACATTTATTGTTTCTGATACTGGATTCAAGCCTGAACTCTCCTGATAAAGACCAATAATTTTGCTGCTGTTTCTTAACACTATGTCATGCAAAAGGACTTGGTCCATGAATCAGTCTTCAGTAGTATACTCAGAAAAAAAGTTCAAAATTTAAAAGATATCTGGGATAAAATTGTGCTCTTTGTGTGTTTTAACATCGTTCTTGTCCATGTATTAAGTTAATATTTGTGCTTGTGAGCTGCCCAGTAAAGATTTCAGTATGAGAGGAATGTAATTGGATTGTCTGCTTCTAGATCCATGCCATCATGAGTAAAATTGTAATTACCACCAATGGCATTATGGTATAGAAAGCCAAAGACAAAAGTAGAAAACTGATTGCTAAAATCTATTCTTGAATGTAGTAAGTTCTTTAGGATTTATCTCCATGAACCAGTGCACGAGAAATATTCTGTTGTCACTGTCATCATCAAATATTTTTCTAGTGTATCTACAAAATACACATTCTGTGGCTCTGATTCTTCCATGCTACTGTTGTTTAGACACCTAATAAGTCAATAGGAGTTGAGACAAGTGCCAAGGGACTATCAGTGGCTGTGCTTGGCTGGAATTGTATTGACGTCTACAAAACTTTAATTTTCACTCGCTAAGGATCCAGCAGACAGTCTGCAAAACCCAAGAGTTTCATACTGGCTCCTTTACAAGTGTAGCAGTTCAAACAGAGTCTGGCAGTGGATTAATAATGTGACTCATGGATGTGACAGTCACTGGGACCTTGGTGTAGTCATAACCAGACTGGAATGTGAGAACTGTAAATCATAGAATTGCCTGAAAATACATGAAACCTTATTGACCCGATGATAGAAAAACAATTTAAACTTGTGACATCCCCCTAGCTTCTTTTATCAGGTTTATAAGATTTAAAGGGAAAGTTCAGGGTGAGAAGAAACTAGCGATGAGACGGGCTTTTTTTTTTTTTTTGCTATGCGTAGACAATAATTTTATGTGTACATTGTTCATAAATCTTACTCAAATCTGTATCGTTTCACATACTCATATTAAAACTCACAAGGTTTAGGAACTGTTGTACCCAGAGGGATCATAAAGTATACTCACTTTTTTCACATAAAAAAATGGAATAAATCTCCAAGCTGGATTTTATCCAATGCTTTTTTTTTTTTCATTCTATTTTATTTTTTAAGAGCTCAACACACTTTAATTTTTATGAGAACTTATAGTCCATTGATCCAAAGAGACATACTGAGTTCACTACATGATAATCATTGGTGTGAGCTAGCATGCAGTGACATCATGAGTGCCAAGTGAGGAAAACTGTAAAACATAAAAATTGTTCTTTAGATAGCACAGTAACCTACTTATCAGTGTGTGCTGTTGACTATGTGTTTCTTAATTCTGTGTTTTCAATGTGTCACTTCACTTTTCGCAATATTTGCATCTTCCCAAGATGGATTTTTCCTCATGGAATCCCTTTCCAAAAGGGATACTTTCTAAATGAAAGTAAATTTTCATAATAACTCATTCTTTATGACTAAATATCCCACAGAAATCATCCTGGTTGTGCTTGCTTCAAGCTAAGCAATTCAGCCCCGAGCAATGGCTGTAACAGTCCAAGACCTTTCCAAGAGCAGATCCAGACAAACTTTCTTAAGCACAGACCTTCCTGTTCTTTCAGGAATAGGAGGAAGAGACTACCAATTTATGGTGATACTTACAAGAGTTCTCCTCTTTATTAATGTCAGCCAGAACAGTTAATCCACTGCCAAGCAAAGCATTTTCTAAATTAGCTAAAAACTACCTGTCTGGATAGGTGGAGAACAAGAACGGCAATCAGAACAAGGGCTACCGTATCTCTTAAGAAACAGCTAAAGCCCTTTGGTAATTAGATCACTTGATTCTGCCAATAATAAAAACTTATCCCTGATTCAAAGATCTACCTGGATTTGAGGGCTGAAAAGAGACTGTCTGATATCTTAAAGATAACTATGGAAGAAAATATGTATCAGATTTAGACACAAAAGAGCTCCATGAAGAGAGTGGGCTCAAGACATGTACCTGCTTAGAGCAAGAGATTCTATTATTTCTAAAATTCAGCATCTTACAAATCCCCAAGTATTTTAGCTAGAAAAAAAATAAGGCTCATATCAATCCCATAATTACATGTAAAATTTTTGAAAAGCAGCAATAATTATTTATGTGTTTTTACCTTTCAAATGAGCTCATCCATACATCTCTGCAATAAAGTCATAATTTCTTTACTGAGAGGATACAAATTCTGTTCTTAAAACATCAATTTAATTTTACATTTTAACTTAATTAAATATTTTCTTGACTGTGAGGGTGGTGAAACACTGGAACAGGTTGCCTAAAGAAGTTGTGGATGCCCCATCTCTGGAAGTGTTCAAGGCCAAACTGGATAGGGCTTTGAGCCGTCTGGTGTAGTCAAAGGTGTCCCCATGTATGGCATGGCGCTTGGAACTAGATGGTCTTTAAGGTCTCTTTGAACCCAAAATATTCTGTCATTCTATGGTTAACCTGCCATTTGGAAGCAGTGGGTTAAATTCATCTTTGAGTTAAATATAAGTTTGGCTGGCAAGTTTACATTTGTGTAGGTTTTGACACCCACTTTGCCATCATTTCAAAGAAACTTTGTGTTGTTAAATATCTATCTATGCACAAAACCAAATACATCTGAAAACATAGCAATAGAACTGACTTTTTTGTTTCATGGTCTCAGACATTCTAGGAATACAAGAACTTCAACATCCTTTATTCAAGCCCAAATAGACACTAACATCTAAGAGGGCGATTATTCCATTGAGGTCTAGGAAATTATACTAATGCACTCTGAAATAAGCCTTGATTACTTTCTTCTCCGAGAGAGAGAGACTCTAACCTATAGCTGATTGATAACAAGATAGGCTGCAGGAGTCTATGGGGTTAGGTTTCACGATTATGTTTGGAGATTTGTGATTTCCTCATCACAATAATCTGTTTTGGCTCAGTGTTGAAAAGTAGCATCACCTTGATGGTCACCAAAGCTTTTTCACAGTTCTCAAGCCTGGGAAGAGAAGAGACTAGTATTTAAAAACATATACAGTAATCATTTCTATTGGAAGGTTAATGGCCTCTTCATTTGTTTTCACAAAATAAATACTGTTTCTTCAATTTCCAGTCTGCTCACTCAATCACATTCTAGCTAAAACACTGCAAAATTAGTTTCATGTGAGTGGAGTTACCTCTAGGGGATTAATTGCTCAAAACAGATGTAGAGGATCTCCCCAGCCTGACTTGCTGTTGCTGTTCTGCATCAAAATCCTGTCAAGAGGAGCTCGCTGAGGTTGCCCTTTGTAAGAGATGCTCAGCTCTCAGCCTTCAGGCCCTGCAGATGTTAGAAGCATGACAGGAGACAGACAGTGTCTGAAGGGCAACCTGACTAGTTTTTCATATTATAGCAAATACCCAGCTGATCCCAGAACTGCCCATCACCACTCAACTTCCTAAAGGCTCCAATTTATCCTCTGGCCTTGTTGACTTCAGTGGGGTATAAGTACATGGTGAAAAATAAAAATACGTTTTTTATCCCCTGAGCTAAAGGAAAAGGAATGTCACAGACTTCATGCGAACATTCATGACATTTAAGAGTCGGATGAAATACTTAATAACTCACTGCTTCCCATCTTCTTTCTCAGCCCCTGTTCTTTCCTGGACCCATTATTAGGAAACAGATACACACTATAAAACTCTGGGCTATAGTTGAGTCTCTGCTGAGAGATGGGAGATGAAAGAGGGAACAGGAAAAACATTTCTTCTTGCCTAATGAAATATTTAATTTAGGATAGAGCCGAACACAATTTTACAGCTTCTACCTCTGTTGGAATATGGGGAAATTAAAAACAAAAAGGCATTAATTTTTAAATTTTATTTAAATTAATTGAAAAATTAAAAATTCTCAAAGCCTTGTTCATAACCTTAATTAAGCATTTATATTCCTAGATTTTTCTTTACCCAACATAACATGCCAACTATAGCTATATTACTTGAATGGATTTGTTTGGGAAGTAAGAATACGTTTGTAAAAGAACAGTTAATTAAGAGGGTTCATTAAAAGAAAATCTAGACACTTTATTCTGTTCATTTGTAGGTTTTTTTATTTGGGTTTTTTTGATCTTAGCCTTTGAGTGCTTGTCACTCAGTGCAGAGTGATTTGGAAAACACCCTAAAGAGGGATGAAGGTGTTTCTTACCATATTTTATTTAGATACTAGTCATTATGAGTGCATTAACAATTTAAGCTCAGTCTTTAAAAACAATTCTTCTACTAGTTTAACAATTTAAAACTAGTCTTCTTCAAAACAAAGGTTCTAATTTATCCTATTAGTTGCAGCTGAATGTCTCAGTGATGCAAATCATTATATGTAATTATGATTTATATTATGCGCTGTCTCCATTCTTGTTTAATGGCCCAGTCCTTATAAATTAACGAAATAGACTTTGATAAGTGCAGTTAATATTTTTTCTTAGTGTGACATCTTTAATTTCTTTTCCATATAAGCAGAAATAATTGTTTTACCAATTGTGTGTAACAGGACTTGTCTTTGATTATCTCCCTGTCATATTTAAAAGTTTGTCATTTATACACATCACGAGAAAAGCTAGAGCTGATATAATTAAAGATGGAAAAAACCAATATTAAAAAGGCTTTGAATAGACCCCTATTTCAGGTTTAAATCAATCTCTTATGTGAAAGATTTAAATGAAAACTTCCTGGAAGAAATTATTCCTATTGTGAGACCCTTGCATCTGTTCTGAAGCATCTGTTTTTTAATCACCAAAGCCAGAAAATTAGAACTGCCCTTCCTTTCTCTGTCATTACCCATTTCCAGGTGAGCAGAAGACTTTACCACTGTCACTCATACACAGAAGGCTTTCCATTTCCTTGTTTGTTTGAACGCTATTCAATCGTCTTGGAAGCTTTAGCACCTGGGAAAAAAATAAAAAGTAAAGAGCCTCCTTTTTCTGAAAACTTGTGGCATGTTGCTCTGATACCTAAGTCTCAAAATAATTTACTTTTTTTTAATCTAAGGCTGAATAGCCAGTCTTATTCCTAGTTCAGCCCTTTTCTGAAAGACAGATACTCTTTGACTCCAAATCATGACTCTGATTTCTACAGCAGCATTTAAATAATCAGGAAGCCAGAGAGAATAGAGCACTTCCCTCAAAAGCTCTGTACAGCGGATGTGAGTGAAGTTTCTGACAGAAAACATGCCAAGTGAAGCCTTTTTTTACCTCATTATATGATCTTTTTTTAAAATTTTTTTAGTGCTCTGCAGCATGACTTTTCTCTAACTTGCTTTACCCATCTGTTTTTCATATAAAAGAGATCTGCTTTCTAATGCAGTATAGTACTTTAGTTTTACAGGAGTTTGGAGAGGTTTGTAGCTAAACTAATCCTTCTTGTTTGTGTCTGTCCAGGATAAACTTCAGGTTTTGTTCACATTTAGTTTTCTTCCAGTTTACTTTTTTAAAGGAAAACTCGTATGAAAATTACTGTTTGACTTGTAAAATATCTTCAGCACTTTTTTGTAATAGCTCCAGCATACATGGATTATTTTGCAGCCCACTAGGCAACCAGCAAACAAGAAATTTATTTTATAGATGGGATATCTGAAATGATCAGAAGCAACAGCCCTCATATAGTCTAGTATATACACATTTACACAAAGATTTAGAGTTCTTGCTTGTATGTCATGCATGCATTAGACACTGTTTCAGTCACCTTCTGTAAAATAAATACCACCGCTCTGCGTGCTGCGTCCGAGCTCCAGGCTAGAGCATGTACCACTATAGACATGCCTTCAAAAATACAGAGTGAAAGGGCTTAGGCTAGAGACTGTACTCCATAAATAAAACAGCAGCAGTGTGTAAAGGATGAGGGACAAATGCTGATTTGCCCCAAGTGACACCACAGCTTTGTGAAAGGCAAATGTCACTTCTCTTGTCTCCGAGTGTGGCACCTCAGTCACAAGGCCACTTTGCCCAGACCAAGCAGCCTGCACTTAATGAAATTTATTAGCAGGCCCCTTACTTTCTTTGTACATGATTGATAATTACAGGTTAACATACACCTGCCTTTTAGTCAGTCAAATATTATTCATTCAGTTCCAGCCACCAACCTTCAAACCACTAAGGAAATACAGTGTGATGTACTGTACACTGTTAAAATTTATTGTCACACAAAGAAATAAACAGAAGAAAAGAAATCTAAGAACACTACCTATTAAGCAAGAAAAGTCCAAAAAACCAGGTCATTAAACTCTTTGAACAAAACATTCATATCACAGACTTTTGTCTCTGTTCTTAACTTTCCCACGTAATTCTTCTTGCATAATAAAATAAAAATAGTAACAATTTTTAATAGAGTTTATTCTGGTGAGAGGCTGTTTATTAAGCAGATTTATTGCTGTGGCACAGTAGGTTTTTTTCATCTTAAACTTCATGAAGAAAGCTAACCAATTTTTTTTCCTAGGGCAAACCAAGTCTTTTCTTAATGTTCTTCAGCTTTGATTATTTTGTTTTATTGAGGACATGGACTGGAGAAGAATTCCAGCAGGCTTAATTATACTTTGTATATTTTATTCTTAGTAAAATATTAGTCAATACCAAAATAGAAAAGAGTTAACATATACATGATCTCCTTGGCAATTCTGGGGGATAAGAACTGGCTAAGTTTCCTGCAAGTCTCAGGACAAAGAAACTCCTATCCTTCTCCTAAAAGCACATTGCATAAAACACAGATGAAGTTAAAAGCTGAAATTCTATGACCCATGTTATGCAGGCATTTGGACCAGACAAGCATACTCCTTTACTTCTAACCTTAAATAATACGCATTTAAGACAAATTTGCCTTATACTATAGAACTCTATTCATATCAGAAAGATTAGTATATTTCAATGTTTGAGCTTCATAGAGAAAAAGAAACAGTACAGTTAGAATAATGTCTTCCCCATCTACATGATGATGGCTGCTCAGTTGGTTTTCTTGCATAGACAAATATGCAAGACTGATGGTGTACATCTAAAGTTAAAAATTAACTATGAGTTCATGCTCAGCAAGAGGTCACGGGAAGAAGGTATTGAGATCACAGTTCTCCACTTATGAAGTGCAGAGGTGCAGAACGAGCTTGTGAGGACAATGTGGTTGTGGGAGTGCAGTGTCAGCACCCCCACTATCGAGCACTGTCCCATCAGGAAGGTAGGATGTCTTAGATGCAGTGCAATAAGGACAATTTGTCTTTTTCATGTTCATGAGAAGCCCTGGATATCTTAATGTCCATTGTAAAGAGCAGGTATGCTCTGAGAGGCACAGAAGTCTTTCTGCCTCTGAGGGATGTGCACCTAGAGTACGAGCCAGAACTGGTTTCTAGCATAACACTGACATGAAACAAAACTGTCCTTATTTACCTGTAGGACATGATCACTAGTACAAGCAGCAGCTTGTATGCCAATTTTAACCCTCCACTTGTGGAAAGTGCCTGAGGGAATATCATCATACATGTCCAAACCCTAAATTATTAAGCATTGTGTTTAAGGAAGATTCTTTCATTGAGTTATCCTAGTTTAGAGGTGACATTACCAAAGCAGTTGGAATTACCAAAGAGAAGGGTAAAGGAAAACCCCTGCAGTAGACTTTTTGCAGTGTATCTGATGTATGAAACTCAGATTAAAAAAAAAATTGAATTACATTTATGAACAGCTTTAATCTTAAATATCATATATAACCATAGCAAAATATACCATGGCCCTAAGTTTTCCTTTAAATCTTATGAATATGATAAAAGAAGTGATACAAGTTAAACTTGCACAGAAAAGGTGGAAATTCATGATAGCTGGGCTCACCCGAATGCTTGGCATCATCTTCAGGCTGCATTGAGGAACCAAGAGCCTGCAGGAGAAGTTGCTATAAAGAAAGTAACTCATGGCTGTGATGAAATACAAGATGTACTTATTTCATGTGAAATTAGAGACATTAAATGGTAGTTTCTGATGTGTTCTATTAGGAAGTACTAAGTGCAACAAAATCATGCTGCCTTTGCAGTATGGGTAATTAAAAAGACCATTATTGGAATAATATGTCACATTCAAATAGAATTGTATTATAAAAGTTATTAATAAAGTAAAAAGGGTTCACACAAATTAATTCATTGCATAGCTAACTTTCTGAACTAATAGTAAATGAATTTTTCTCCTCCTCAGGAATTTTGAAGGATTTAAATATTTTCCTTTGCTTCAAAGCAAAGACTGACTTCTTTTGTTCTCATTACTCCCCCTCTGCCCCCTCTAGAGTATCAGAAGTGCCTGTTGACCAGGGCACTAACTCAGGACAGAAGAAACCCAGTCAGGTCCCTGCAGGGAGAGTGTTGATACATCATTAATCTGTCACTTTAGCTGATGAAAACAAACCAGAGAAAGTGACAAAGAGCAAATGCTCTGTGTATAACAGATTGTTCCACAAGTGTTTTGCCACAGACAGAGCAAATATTAAAGCTGTGCCAGACTAAGACAAGAGTATAGATCAGTTGTCTCCTGAAGGTGATCATGTGTGAGAATAATTGTTTTTTCTCTATACTGATGAATAAACAAGATCAGGATTCTCTGAAAAACCAGTGTGGGCTGTGCAAAACACAGGTCCAAATGCCCCTGAAGGTGAGAGGTTCAGCTCAACTCAATCCACTTTCTTTCATTATACTTTTTTTTCCCCCACTACAATTTTCCCCTTTATACCAGAAAGCAACTTATTAAAAAAAGAAAAGCAACCTCAATTTCTAAATGCTAACTTGTTCAATTATTACAAGCTTATATTTTCTTGTAAAAAACCTTTTGTTGAAAGCTTCACAGATGCATATCCCGGTCTAGAAATACAGAAGGTCATAGTGTTTAATCTAGTTTTCTGGTGTCATCAAGAAAATTGTGAGTCAAACTGTGCAAGCAGGGTGTCAGTCACAGACATCTTTTGCTCTCTTTTGAACAAGAGTGAATTTCTACTCCTGAGAGGTAAAGACTCAGCTGTGTCAGATGCTTACCTGTTTGGGCCACTGTATGGCAGATCATGTGCAGCAATTCACAGTTTAGAGCAGAAGGATAAGTGGTGTCCTTCTTGTGAGGCAGGCTATTGTTTCAGCTCATCAAACCTACTTTAATAGATATGGTTCTACACCTGTTTTGAGTTTTTTCCTCTTCTACTTCTGTAATAAAAAACTGCTCCTGTAAGACAGAGTAGGTAGATTTTCATAGTGTTTTTTGGTTTACTTTTCTTTTGATTTTCTTTATGCTGGTGTTGTTGCTGCATGATTGGAATGAGAGGGTGATTCTCCAATTGGAAAACATTTCAAAATAACTTTTGACTCAAATACAAATACTCAAAATAACTTTTGACTCAAATATATTTCTTAAATGAAGGCTACAGGGGGATGCTCAGGCTTTGGAGGTTCTTGGGAAGCAATTATTTTTTAGTATCAAAATTTTTCTGTTTGATTGTTGAGGTTTTGATTTCAGCATATGTTGTACTCAACATGAGACAAACACAGCAAGAATAGATTAAAGTATTTCCATCTGCTTGGATAATTTACTGGGGATTGAATGGTTAAAAAAAGTCATTTTATCCAGACATTCAGGAATTATAACAATTTTAGTGGAGTCATAGGAAGAATCACTGTAAAATTGTATTGGTTTTTTGCTACTAGCTTAATATAAGATTCAAAACAACTTTGCAAAGTGTCCATTTTATTAGCTATTCACAGGAGACGACTGTAGATCTCCATTTATACTTGCAATTCATATTGAACTAGGATTATTTGGTGTTTCTGGGAAACAAAAACAGTCTCTAAACCGAAGACAATTCCTAAATAGCCTCCATTGTTGAAGTGTTCTGCTGGAGGGCAGTAAAAGAAGGTATCTGCAAAAACAGCTGCTTCTTTTATCTGAAAATACATATCTTACCTGGAGTATTTCTAGGTTTTCAGGAATTATTCACCACTCACATCAGTAACTGTTGGGCCACAGACCACATGAGTTATTGAAACAAGTTCTTGGTAAAATAATTTCTTCTGTATTAATTGTGTGGGTTTGGGTTTTTTTTTCTTTTTTTAAGAAGAAAATTTGCATATACTTGGGTTTCATTTCTTATAAAGAGTAATGATTGCTATTAGACCTACATCTGTTCTTCTAGTCTACTCTCTGTTGAGCCAAACCATATTTTGAAGTGTAATTTCCTAAATATCTGTCTAGTTATTGACAAAGCTCAATGGAGAGCATAAAGTAGTTCTTATTGGACATTTATTAAAAATAAAAGATGAATGACTATCTGCTTTACACTTCTGGTGGATCTTCCAGCACCATATATCCAAGTAGAGAGGAAGGACAGGCACACAAGCAGAACTTTGGCCATGAAACCAACAATGACAAAATTATTAATTTTCTTAGCACACAGTTTTTGGCAGAAATAACAGATACTACTTTCATTCCTTCCTGTATTACAATTGCTTTCAGATTATAGCTTATTTAATAATGAAAACCCACACTGAGGCAAGGCAGAAGCTCTGTACTTCAAAGCTCCTCTAGCAACATTAGGGTTAAAAGATGCTCAGTCTCCTGGGTTTCAAACTTAAATGTGTTATGCTCCTGATTTAGCAGAATAGTACACATTAGCTATAATGAGGATTATTAATTTTCCCTTATGATTGCAACTGTCAGTCATCTAGTAGAGAACATTAAAATATATCATTTCAAGCTAAAACTTGAGCAACAGTAGCCTGGATGCTTTCCTAAGCCCTGTGCCTACCAGACTTTTCACCTTCATTTTCAGCCAGCATCAGGTACTTCTAACCTCCTTGTCTGTCCTCTTGGCTTTACTTCCCCCTCCTTTCAATCCTTTTGGTTCTGTCAAGCAGACAGATGTGCCAGCTCCTCACACACACCTGGATTCAGGGCCTCAGGCTGGAGAGCATGCAAGAAGAGTAAGTCTTATCCCTTTCTTTAACAGTGTTTTTCACCCTCTTCCTGCAACACTACTTCTTATTCCAAATATGATCCAAGCCTCTGTATTTATCAAGGAAGATAAATCCACCAGCTGATTTAAATTCAAATTATTCTAGTGGTTTGCTTTCTAATGATTAAACTGCTTTCTAATGATAAAAATTTCTAATAACAAGCACATAGTAGAATTTTACTTCCTGAATGTGCCATAGAGACATACTTTCAAAAGAGTTTTATTGCTAGCATTTTTCTCGTGTGTGTTTCTAAATATTTCCAACAAGCAAGGATTATCTTTGACAGAGGCAGAATCTTTTTACAGGTTTCCTTAGCAAATTATGTATTAGCTAATAGGTTGTTAGTAGAGGATAGTGACATAGGAGCACACAGAGAGAAACTAAATTTTTGAAAAGAACTAAAATAACATGAAACAGCTATGATCATATTTTTATGCTTACCAGAAAGTTCTTGACCAGATGAAGAACTTTGGTATTGCTGTTTACAGGTTTTAGAAAGAGGATGCTTAGCCAGTCTCTTCTTGCAGGAGTTGGCTTGGCTGGGAAGTGTCATGAAGCCACAGTCAAGACTCCTTCAGAGGAGTCAACAGCAGTGCTCTTCACAGAGCACCCCCTCTGAGAATACCAGAAAAATAAGAGCTGCAGCCCTTTTATAAATGGATGGAAAAGGGTGTGACTTCGTCAGGTGTTTTCACTTCTAGAAATAACCTGAAGGAGAACTGATTGCAAAAGGGGGAGGGCACAAGAAGGTCCAGCCAGATTCACCTCCCAGCAGGTTGGTGAGGCAGTACTAGAGCTCAGCACACAGAATGGGGAAGCATCCCCAGAAGGCTGCTGTAGACACCCATCTTAAAGATGTATGGCTTCCTAGGACTAATCATCATAGGTGTGCAAAGTCAGCAGCACCTTAAGACAAACTCACCTGGGGAGGAGGAAACACGCTGAAGTACTGCATGGTTACTATTGCAGTGTTTATAACACCATCAAACCTTTCAAACAGAGATAATAACACAACCCCATCTTATCTTATCTTTAAGTGGAAGCAGAACTTAGCTCTGAGTGTGTTATCAAAGACTTTAAAATAATGTGTTTGTAAAATAAAATTATATTGTTCTATTCCGTTTATTTAGAAGTACTTCATATTTTTTAATATTTTGAAACTTAATAAAATATGGATTTCATTCTAAATGTGAATAAAATCTTTTGGGACTGACTGCTATAGTGAAATGAAAAAATGCTAAAATTCTACATATGTAGTTTATGGGGGTTTTGTATCCATTCCTAAACAGAAAACAGTATTAAAACATAATTAAAGTTATTAAAAGTGTTAATGGTTTAAACATTTGGTCCAACTCCTGTTGAGTTTTATGTGGTTTGTAATAAAATTATATGTATATATTCTATTAAATATTTGTTCTTTAAGTGCTTGGTAAATTCAGTATCTACGAAAACCATTATATAGATTTTCACCATTCTATTCTGTTTATAAAAAAAATGAAGAATTCAGGATTCGTCTCTTTTTAATAGTGCTTTTTAAAAAAGAAAGTTTAAGAAATCTATATCAGCAAACCCCACATTTTCACACGCCCAAATCCAATTTCAGACACCAGTATGAAGATCACCAGTAGGAGTTACATGCAGAGCAGAGCTTGATTGCATCCCCATAGATTCTAAAACAGAAAGAACATACAGGATTTGAGCACAAAAATTCAAACACATATTCTTAACTGCATGAACTGAGGTCAGTCTCCAGCTTTTAAAGGAAACTTCCTTATTGTAGACATAGTTGAAGAAAGATTGTATAGCTCTTTTTGCCTCCACCCTCCCCCTTCTTAATAAATTAGACCCGTAAAGCTTAAAATACCCAAAGAGAGGCAAGAAAAGCTGGCCAGAAGTCCAAAAATCTGCCAGGCTGCACCATGCACTTTCTCCAAGCCAGTGAATTTTTCATTCTTAGATATATTGTGGCTCAACTCTGCCAAGCAGAATGGCCAGTATTCATTTTGGTCTAACCTTCTTCATATGCTAGAAGTACAAAGAGTTTCAATGAGACACAAGAAGGGAAAGTAGTTTAAAGCTCTGACTTCCTATGCTGTGCAGTGCTCTAACCAATGTTGAGGAAGGAAAAGAAAAAGGTCTTTTTTTTTAAAGAAAAATAGATACTTATCAAAACCACATGAATCTATTTCAAACTCTGAATCCTCATAAAATAAGGGCAAGCAAGTTGGAGAGAGTGTCACATGCAGCCCTCTGTATCATTCCATGTAGTCTGGTTTAGGCACCATGTGGCCACCACCATCCCTTGTGGACTATGTTGTGGCAAATCTTGCCCTCATAACCCATATGGGAAGGGCCAGAGCCCTGTGTAAAACAGATAGTGAGACCTCACAGTGTGTTCTGCTCCCCGGTCAAATAAGAGACCTTTAGCCTTGGGGCCATCAACATGAGTCCCATTTGCCTGGCTTTGGGAATCAGTGAGAGATTTATGGCTGATCTGGTCACTCCAGGCTGCAGGCGTAGCACGGGGACACACCTGAGCTCTGTCACAGCATGTTTCCTTAGGCCTGTCTCAAATGCCTGCCACAGGCTGAGCGCTCCACGCCTATGAGCTTCTGGTCAGGGTTTTTGATTGACTGGGTGAGATGCAAATCTCTACACTGCGGGCATCCATGTAGTCACAGGAGCCCTATATGCTGTGCTTGAAATCCACATTTCTTTTTGAACCTAGCCTTAAGTCTGATCTTAAGCATCCTAAGGGCTAGTCTCAAGACTATCTGAAAATTAGCAGCAAAAGTCGTATTCGGTGCATCAAGAAGAAACGTTCCTTCATTCATAAAAACACCCTATCTCCCACTCGGATCATCTGAAAACAGTTGCCTTTAGTAAAAGAACTGTCTAAAGTGTGTCTGGATTGTGTAATCAGCCTCCTGTGTCAGACCATCAGAGAGCAGAAAACAGTGTAACTTCTGTAGATCTACTTTTTTTTTTTGATAGGGATTAAGGATATGGCTTGCTGGTTTTCCCCCAAAATAACACATATTCTATATATAAATAAATTTACACTATTCAAAACATAGCAGACTGTGATTTTGTTTATTTAATCTGAAACAATTTAACAAACTGACCCAAAGAAAAGTATTTCAAATACCGTGACTTCTAAACATCAGTTGTTGAAGTTTTTTAAAGAAACAATAAGACAGATGATGTGTTAGATTAACCTGAACTAGGAAAATAGAGACATAGCCAAAATTACAGACAAAGACTAATATCTGTGCAAGGAAACATGCTGAAAACAAACTAAGTTTGACCTCTGGTAATGCTAACAGCTGGGCTATACATGAACGCAACCTCAGACCTGTTCTTTGTAGATTGCTTTTTAAAGGTTCATTTTGTTGGACTGTTCCCGATAAATTAAGTCTTGGGTGCGTTTGCTACTATTTTCTTTTCTTTCTCTAAGGAAAACTTTCAGACCAATATACTTAGAAACAAAATGAAAGTTCATCCTGTGGCCTGTTGCTGTATAAATTTTCATGAGAAAACTTTATGCTACGGCCAAAAATGCTGAAGTAGTGAATTAGGACATTTCCTGAGGATTCCTGTATTGCAGCAAAATATTTTTGCCAGCTATTTCAAGCTGGTCTTTCCTTTCAATGGTACAATTTTGTATACATTTTTTCTCCATGTTACAGTTGTTCTTCAATGCTGCAGTCTATTCTCAAGTGCTGGCTGCCACATGGGGCTGCAGTTTCCTGCCCCTTTTTGTGTGTCATGCTGTGAAGTGAAATACACGAGCACTTTTTGTCTATGGCATTTTGGATTTTTTTGTTTGTTTTTTTTTTAGCTGGGGTCAATGTTTCTTTCGGTGTATCAGCATTGACTGAGGGGTGTGAAAAATCACAACCAGAGATGAGCAGACAGGGGCAGAAGGCTCTTAAAATGGTCACTTCTACAGAAAAAAATAGTATATGCTAGTACACTCTTATAGACCTTGGAGCAACATGGTTATCAAAAGGTCATTGAGAAACAATTTTGATAAGATTAGTAAAAAAATGAGGTTCTGGATTTTATCTGACAGAAAAGAAGTTTGTGAGAATGGAGTTGCAGTGCTAAGACAGGAGGACTCTGCTGAGATGTTCTCTCAGATCCTGTGCCCCTTCAAAAATCCCTGTGTGAGACACAGGTAGTTGCATCCACAACAAAAACAATAATTGAAATCTGAATGAGAACTCCCTGTCTACGAGTGAATAGTTTCTCTGTAGAGACGAACCTAGAGCTCACCCAAATCTAATATAATGTACATCTGTAAAAATTTATTCTTTAAAAAATTATCTACCATTTTGTGTGTGTTTACAACAATACTTAAGTTTTACAAAATACTGAAATGAATATGCAAGATTTCATATGTGTTGTGGCATTCATGAGGTTTCATACAACTCTCACATTTCATGATTTTTCTGGAGATTTCAGTACTTACAATTTTGAAATACAAGTCTTTAAGGACATGACGATCTAACAAATACACTTAACGTGATGCAACACTGGCATATAATATGAATGCCTTATTAAAAAAATTAGAAATTTTTGCTACATAAATGAGACAAAGAAACATTCTAATCTATTTCTTTAGGAAAATAATCAAGGCAGCATGCAAGCCAGCTCCCTTATACATGGAACATGTGTGGCTCAGGAATCTCCATCCTGGAATATTGCGTATGAACTAGAAAAAAGTTATTTTTAATTGTATAGTCTAATATTTGTACAGCACCTTTCATCCTCTGCCAGAAGACTTTTACAACTGGTATAAAAGACATGTGAGATTGGATGCTGTTGGCATGAGTATTTAGGACTCTTGGGTTATGTTTCCACAGCTGGACAGCTGGGGACAAATCATTTCTCTGATCAGGGCTTTAATGACCCCCACTAAAGTTGATTAATAATAACACTCCACTTCTTTGCAAAATTGTAAATATACATTACCAAAATATGAAGTCTAATATCTCAGTTACCATTTATTTAATTAAAATTTCTGCCTCCATGTGCCCACAGTACCAAAGCTCCCTTAAATTTCTCCAAAGAACAGAGTTGGAAAGGAACCGAAAGGTGTCAGTGGAAGCTTCAAGGATCCCTCAGAGAGGCAAAACTTTTGTCTTGAGAACGATTTTTTAATGTTGTCTAAATTACATCAGTGAGCAGGAATTTAGGTTTAAACTCAAAGATAGAATCTCTAACACTGCAGGTTTCTCAACCCCTGTGGGTTATAGTTTCTTTTATACTGGAAGAGTCTCTCCAGGAAAATAGTTTATTGTCATTACTCAGAGATAAGATGATTCATTATCATGTACTCTGCTTTCCAGAGGATTTCTGCCTTTATGTGGTAACTACATAGTTGTTCACTGTATAGTTTCTAGTCTTGTTTAATATTGTCATTCAAATTTTGGTCAAGATGTATTCTGTTGATCAGTCACAGCCATGTTCTATCAATCAATTTGTTAAGGATTCACTCACAACCATACATGTAGCTATTCCGTAATACTGAGCCAACACAGGACATTACAGTCAATGCCTTTTTAAATTTTATTTTTTTTTTAAAAAAGTAAAATGCTTAATGAAAAAAAAAAAGCTAATTTTCATTTGTGTGCTGAAGATACGAAGAAATCAGTCTTGACTTTCATCTGAGAGACATAAGAGTGATTTGGAGACTATCCCGCTTCAGTAATTTCCAGACTACACAGAACTACGGCATAGAGCCAGGAAGCATCCTGAATTACCCTTTATTATGCAAACCTTAGATGTGGCAGCACTGAGCTGACACCACATATTCTGCACTTAGGCAGAGAGCCCGAGGAACTGCTGTGTGTCTGTACCTGACCACGCTCCAGCACATATCAGGTTGTCATTGGGAACAGGAAAAGTCTGTGCTAATTACCATTTTCACAAATTTTGTTTAACCGCCTTGTATCCTCAAAAGGTAGCATGTGGATGCACTTTCGAACTCTTAGCTCCTCTTTCAGTGGGGTGATAAAACTCCTCACTTTTAGATTACAGTTATAGAACTCTTGCAACTATTAAAAAAAATAATTTTTGTGAGCTCAGTTGTAAGATTTTTAGAGAAAGGTAAGATCTGCATCATCCTGTTCATGCTGAGCAAATGCATTGTCTTGCAATCAATTGTACAACTCGTAACAATAGTTCTCTTAAAATTCTTTAAATGACATTGTGCCTTCTGTCTCTCCTTTATTTTTCAACTTCAGACCTTCTAAACCACCTATTATCTGAGTTTGTGGGATTACTTACCTATCTCACAGGCTTTGTGATATGGACATCTTAATCACTGGCTTCACAATATTTCTTAACATTTTTTGTGTTGCGTGTGGTGGACAGGCTGGTTTTTTATTATATTCCCCTATTCCACATCAGTACCTAAATCCATTATACAGTATTACAAACAAGTATCTTTTCCTAAGCATAGGAGTAAATATAAAATACTATACTTTATATACTTCCTATTTTTGCAGGAAATTTTAGGACAGGTGCTCAAAATATATTTGCCCAATCATGTTCTTGCAGAGGTATGAAAGCTACCTGGTATTTTTTGAATAGCCGCTTCTGCAGTCAGTGATTTTTTATTTTTTTTTTAATTTTTTTTTATGTTGACATTGTACCAGAACAGAAATGAAGACATTACAAGTCTTTTAAGATATTGTTCATCTCCTCCTACCTGTATAATCTCCACTGTTGGTCCCTGCTCTAAGAAATTAATCAGATACAATTCAATTTAATTGGACCTACCCCTTAAGCCTCTCATTGCTAAAACTCCCAATCCATTTTTCATATTAAAATCACAGAAATATTTTAAATCTCCATTTTTATTTTTTTAATTGTGATCTGCAGGTATTTTATATCTTCTCATTCCAAAAGTATGTCTTATACATAATGCTGAGAATCATATTATTTTCATTCTTTTCAGCAGATGCATTGACTCCCCATGCCTTATTTCATTAGTTACAGTACAGTATGACAGCATATACACTTCAACAAAGTCAGCAGATGTGGTTAGACTTTTAGCTCTCCATTTATCCTCTGAGAACCAGATTCAGAAAGCTGATTAATTTCTCAAGTTTCCTGAAATCTCTTGTCTGATTTAGAGCACATGGAAAATCAGTTACCATAAATGTAACCTACATGTCTGATACATTTTTGCCCCTGCTGGGTTTTTTATTTTGTTGTGGCTGTTATTTCAACTCTACTGATTTAATCACACTGAAGATGGGGATAAATGCAGAGCAACTATTTTGAAAGGTTTCTGGACTTATGCAGGTCAAATAGAACTGAAGCTCATTAGTGACCTTGATTGCAGTATAAAAATCATGACAACTTTGTAAAATATGCATTTAACTTATGTTATGACATTCATGTCTAGAAAAGGGGATTTGATCAGTTAATATGAAAACTACCAGAGCAACTCCATTAATCAGATTTTATTTCTTCTACATATCTGAATGTAAACACTTGAACAAGTGTGAGTTTGTGAAATGCCTTTATTATGTTATCCTTTTAACCTCATGAACTGTTTAGCGTATTTAATGTAGAATTGCATCAATCACTCTTTCTAGACAAGACTTTGAGTAGATACTTTACATTCCTGAGAAATCACATGAATGAAGCGAGAGGAAATTATCCATAAGTTAAAAATAAAATCTAGATTGAAGGATTTTTATTGATTTTTATTTTCGTCTAGAGTCGTAAATCACTGCTGTTCTACAGCAGGATCAGGCAGATGGCCCCAAAACAGTCCCTCACTTTTCCTTTGCTGCTCCAAGGGCAGCATGGACCATTGCTCCCCAGTTCAGCCTGGCTCAAGTGTACTGGGAAAGTGGGTTGGGGCTTACAGGGCAGTTGCAGCTGCAGGCAGGGCAATGCTGAGTGTGATGGGCCAGTCACACGTGGCTGGTAAGAGAGATGTGACCTGGCACTGAGGTGCAAAGGTGTTTAAAAATCTCAGTCATGAGGGACAGAAAGACAAGAGGCCTGAAATTACTTGTCGAGTTCCCCATAAGGTTGGCCAAGGAAAGTAGGTGCCTTTTCTCTAACAAGTTATCTCTTTTCTGTCAATGCATCTGCCCAGTGGCCCAGCCCTACAAGAAGGAATAAAGTGTGCACCTCCCATCATCACTGTCATGACCTTTGCCAGGAGACAGGAGACTAAAGTTTCAAACTTCATGAGGCTGGTATGAGCTTTAACCACCTCTTCTTCTTCTGGTTATGGTCTTTAACTTGCTAAGTAGCAAAATCTTTTGTCAAGCAGGGAAGCACTTACTGCATTAAACTTACCTAAGAAGAGGCAGAGAAGATGATAGGGGTTGCTGGATTCTGAGGTTTGGCAGAATTTGGCAGCCCAGATCTATCCTTTACTTCATCTGCATTCTTTGAGAAGGGACAGAGCATGAAGTCAGAGGAAGCAAACTGATTAGAGAGCCCTCTTGATATACTCTGTGATAAAAGAGAGATAGCATCTGGGTTTTGCCCATCTAAGCTGGAATGTTCTTCACCTATGATTTTTATAATGAAAAGTAATTTTTTGCATGTAATCTCAAAGCATCTCCTGATTCTATAAATTACTTAGCTTTAAGAATTTTTTGAGTATAAAATAGGTTGTTTCAGTGTAAACAATTCAACAGCAAATACAGTGTTTGTACAATCAAAAGTTTAGTTGCCTTTAGTTTGCTCAAAACCAAAGACAAGCTGCCAGTTGACTGCTGCCATCACTGATCACCCCTGGGTTAGCCCCCTGCATTAAGTGATGGCTTGGTAGAAAGTAAAGCAACATGAAGACATTTCTTACTTCACAGTCAGAGGCCACAAATGTCATTCCCACACAACCAGGACAACTACTGAGCTCACCATCAATCTTTGGTAACACAGTCCTCTGACAGCTGCTACCTGTTCAAGATTTGGTGGCTTTTTCCAAGTCTATGGCAAGGCTTGACCTGTTGTAATGCTGGTGAGGGACTCTTCACTGAAATCACAGACAGCATGATTGCACTATTATTCCCCATTCGGTAATTTACTTTGTACTGTTTAAATTAACCTCATTATGTAGGAATGTAAGATATTTTAGGATAAACTGAGACTAAGAGACCCCTCAAAGTCTGTTTCTCTTTAGAGTTAGCATACAATGAACTGCAATGAACCAGCTTATGAGCTTCATCTTTCACCTCTATTCACCTGAAAAATGCCTTACATGGTATGTGAAAAGTGATTCATTAAACTGGTCACAAAGGGCAAACCTCAGACTAATTTCACTTACAATCTTTGTTCTCCAGTTTATTATACACCAAGCAGCAACAGGCAAAATTATTTTAGTTTATCATCTTATTCATATGCCACAATTTGGCAAATGAGATGGTTATCTCACTATGGGGAGCACTTGGTCTGTTTAGTCAAACTGGAACGGAGATGGATGAAGATATGAAAACATAAAAGTCAAAAGGGGAAGTGTGAAAGAGGGCAGAATTTTAATGAATGAGTGTATATACAGTGTATATAGTGCATAAAGACTGTGTATTTTTAATACTTTCCAGTAAAGGATTATATGCACTTCATTTAGGAAACCTATTAAATAAACGAAGCTTTAAAATGTTTCTGAGCCAGATAAGACCATTAGAATTGACATCCAGGGCTGAAGCAAAATCCAGAGCCTTTTACCGGATGAGCATCAGTTAACTTACCTCTCAGGGCAAAAAATTCATAAAGTGAGACAAACATAGACTAATTTTTCATAAGGAGGACCCTGCCTATTTTCAGCACTGCTGGAAACCCTGGGCTAGAGAGTACATCTAAACATGATACACATACATACCTATACATCATAGGCTGGATATATATCAGGTGAATTTTTCTGAGCTTGTTTTTAGACTCACATGCACTTGTGGTCAGAATCCGAGAGCAATGCATCTCACAATCTAATTGTGTGCATCGTGAAAATGTACTTCTTTTCAGCCTTCTGCATTATGATTCTGAGAAATAATAACTTCTCCCTATAACTGCTCCTCAGTACTGATCATGACTTTACAAACCTCTGTAATCTCTACAGTGCACTGTTTTCATAGGTTTTGCATTTATAGACTCCAATGCTTAAAAGAGCTTTTCATGGATTATACAAATCTCTGCTTTGGAAATTTTGTCATTTAATGAGTTTGCACTAACTGAATGCCTGACTCATTGTAAGTTTAATTAAATGAAAACACCTTCCATGAATCACAATGTTTATTTGCAGGAGTTACAAAAGTAGCCTGAAGTGTGCAGAAAACATTGCCTGTGGACATGCGACTTTTATTCAGAAAATGGAGCATGTTTGTACTAACTGGGTGTTCTGTAACTAGTATGGGTTGTAAGAAGATATCACACATCAACACATCCAGACCAATATGGATTTATTTACCTCTCAGTCCAAAAAAACAAGGGAGATAACTAGAGTATGCCCTAAGCATGTAGTCCTCTTTTCTGTCTTAATTGCTTATGACTTTTATTCATTCAATGCTGAATGGCTCTATTTTATCAGATGCTAAATTAAGCCCACAGAAACCACTAGATGGCATTTGTTAGCTGTAAATGAGTTAAATCCGACTAGCTCTGAAGGGCTGAAGGGTAAGGATTTACCTACTTATAACTGTCATGTGAGTGGTTTTAGATGAACAATAGTGTGATTTAAGCAGGAGAAAAAAGGTTAGAATACGAGCTAAAATTAAATCCTGAACATTAGAGACACAAAAGAGAAGAGTCCTGTGGAAGTGATAAGCACAGCTAGTCCAAAAATGAAGTTCCTAGCAAGTAAAAAAATACATTTGAGCCTGATGGACAGTCAAGCAAGAATCTCCCCAGTGCTTCTCACAGATAAGGGTTACCTTGCTTTCCTGTCACTGAAGTTGCATTCCTGCACTTCCAAACAGTTCAAAGCCCTGCCCTCTTCCTGTAGCCTTCCATTTTACCGGGATCCTAAGCCAGTCCTTGGGATCTCAGTCCCAGTTCTCCCCACCAGAGCAGCATCTCTGCATCTGCCAACCAGAGCTCCCACCCTGAGCTCCGTGAACTCCACCAACCATCGACCAAGGACCTGCAGAGCAGGAAACAGCACTGTGAAGAGCTTTTTTTGTACGTGCAGGTGTGTGCATGGCAGGCTACACTTGCTTCCAGCTACCTGATCTGAAAGTTCCCATTTTTTATGCATTTTGTGCATATTCCTACTTGTTTTACTGATGTTGTTTTTTCAAGCTTTTGGACAAAAAAACCCTCCAAGTGTTATTGTTCTAGCAATACCTCACTTTTAATGCATAAATAGAAGCACTGTTGATTCTTTTAGCTTGTGATTGGCCCCAGACTCAGTTATCCTGCACGTGCACTGCAGCCATGTCCATCTCCAGACACTCACCCTGCTCATCTGGACCCCAGCTCCCTGACTGCCACCCCAGCTGGGCTTTGCCACGTCTCCATGGCCCTGGCCAGCTCTCACGGACTTTGTCTGACCCTGGTTCCCCTCACCAGATCTTACTCTGTCCCACATGTAGGATAATATCCCAGCCTGACCCTATTTGTCTGTGCAAGTAGGGTGCTATAAACAAAATAATGGAAAAGGTTAAAAAAATGCATGCTTTTTCCATGCAAAAAAAAGAAAATCTAGAAGAAAATATGTGATGCTATTCATAACAAACGTCAGTTGAAACCTGAAAAAATTGCTTGAAAATAGCCCTTTGGGATTTGTAAAAGTGGGGAATTGCCCTTTTTCCTGCTATTAAAGCCCAATTCCTCCCCATCCTGAGCAGATCTGCAGTCCAGACTGTTGGGGTGCACCACAGCATGACTGGGATGTGGTACAGACTTGGACATATGATGTCAGACACTGGAGGGCATTTCCAAATCATTCTGTTTTGTTTTGTTTTCAGCCAAAGGCTTTTCAGCTGTCAGGTGTTCCCTCTTTACAACAAAAATAAAAGATTAAATTGTCTGCAGAAAGCAGGCACCTTCCAAAAAATGTCCTTCTAAAGAAAACTCAATATCCTGTTCGAAAACAGCTTTAGTGGAAAACAACCAACAAGAACCTTGTGCGGTTTTGTCCCAAGGCCAGTTGTTTTCCTTGAAACTTAACCCAATTTTGGAGAGCCACAAGCTGCTTCAGTGTAAGAGAAAGGAAAAAATAGAAGTCGTGTTCCAGTGGTCACTGAAGGGAGACTGTCAAATGTGAACCTAATAATGGATCAAGCCTCTGTTTGTTAAATTAGGGAGACTGAGGCACAGTTGTGCAGGGCATACAGTTTACATGGCTGTCGATCTACTTTGGGCATTTTGGGAAGCATTTTGCAGGACCATATTGTATATCAACAGTTTATAATATTAACACCAACATATTTAAGCTGGTAATAACATCCGAAGCCTGTTAAAAATCATTCCAGTGTATAAAAATTATGTCATTGTTATCATCTGGAAGAGAGTTGTTATGTGATTTTTATGGATACAGTGTATTTTCAAGCTGAAGTGGTGAAGAGCAGGATATTTTTGGTGCTGGATTTATTCAGTGTTGAATATTTTTTGGTGATCAACATGTTGGATAGTGCAATGTTTATATTGCAATAGTTTTACTGTTAAAGGCATAACTGCATAACTGTTTTAAAACTGAAAAAGAAGCAATAATATAACAACTGAAGTACGTATAGTTTTAGAAATTATGTATTAATTTAAATTACTAATTAGTGTGCTGTCAGTGCATTTTATTTAGGCTATTTAAAGGTGAAGTGAGCAAAAGCCGTATTTTCAAAGTAATTCTTGTTCATGTTTTCAAATGGGTTTGTGTAATTCTTGCTGCAAATGCAAAAATAATTTTACCAAACCAAAGACCATGATGGGTTAAACTTTCCGAGAAAGAGTTGTTAATGAAACATTTACATTACGATAAACTCATCAAAACTAAGCTTAATTGAGACTCAATCATGAGACTATACACATAGATAAAAAAAAATAAAATACAAGAAGAAGCTATTTGCCCCATATTTGCAAACGGGGGAAAAAAAAGGGGGGGAGAGGAAATGGAATCAAACACTGGGTCAGAATGCAAATAAATGTTAATGACTGTGTTCACTGTTCATACGGTATTAGCCAGTTCTTAGCAAGAGCAATAAAGTAGCTCAAGGGTTAAAATGATGTTATTTTGAAGAGACTTAAAGGCACAAATGAGATCCTTTCCCCCATAATTTGCGCCCATAGCAGCGGTACTGCTATTTTTACAGCCGTGCTTATGAATTTCCAAGTGTCTGAAATTGAACCCTCTTGATTCCTTCACAGAAGGAACGTACAGACTATGCACCAACCGCCTCGAACGTGCCCGGAGTCCGGCAAGTTCCTCCTGCATCTTCTTGAGCGAAAGAGCAGACCCAACCACATTTATTCCTGGGTCGCTGGTGGCACCTGGTGGCCAAAGTGGGAACCAACGCCGTGTGCCGTGTGGCTTTTGAGCGCCCGGTGAGAGCCCGTGATGGGGGCCCCGCTCTCCTGCTCGGCCACCCCGAGGGGCAGAGTTCCTCCTCTCCCTGGTTACCAGCTCGCTTCTTGTTTGCCCGTCTCGTTCTGCCGTTCCCCCCCTACTCTTCATGCCGAGTGGTCAAGGAGATGATTGTGCCTTTCTATTCTGTGCTGCTGTGGCCTCACCTTCAGGGCTGTGGTGCAGGGCACAACAATATAAAAAAGACATAAAGCCATTAAGAGAGTCCAGGGAAGGGCCACAAAGATAGTGAAGGACCTAGAGGGGAAGACATACGAGGAGTGGCTGAGGTAATTTGGCTTGTTGAGCCTGGAGGAAACTGAGGGGAGACCGCATTGTGGTCTGCAGCTTTTCCACGGAGGGAAGCGGAGGGGCAGGCACTGATCTCTTCTCCCTGGCGACCAGTGACAGGACCAAGGAATGGCATAAAGCTGTGCCACAGGCTGTAGGATAGATGGTAGGGAAAGGTTCTGCAGCCAGAGACTGTTCAAGCCCTGGAGCAGGCTCCCCAGGGAACTGCTCACAGCACCAAGCCCATGGGAACTTTTCCATAAGCGTTTGGATAATGCTCTCAGGCACATGGAGTGATTCTTGGGGCCGTCCTCTGCAGAGCCAGGAAGTGGATTCAATGATCCTGTTGCCTTCTAACCAGGGACATTCTCTGACTCTTTGCTAATGACCCACCTCTTTCCTTCCCTCTGGTAAAGCCCAGATCCTGACTGGAGGCTGCAGAGGAAAGCAGCGATCCCTGGGGGCAGCTCACTGAAATCCCTGCGCTGCCATGGTGAGGAGGGCTGCTCTGAGGTCCCTGGGCATGCTCCACAGCTGAGCAACCCTTCTGTTGGTTCAGACCTGCGTCCAGGGCCAGAGCAAGAGCGCTTAAACCACTGGACTGTGATGTGAAAAGAGCAGTTGAGATTTGGGCTCTGGGAGAAGCAAGGGAAATTTTAAATATGGTCTAGATTTAATTCCTGACATCTGCAGTATTTATTCTTCTTTCCCATAACTACTCCTACTGCTCGACTACTCTTTATTGACTCCTGGGAATGAGTAAGTTCAGAGATGAACATGATTAAGATGTAATAAGGATGGCTGAAAGCTAGCACATGCCTATGACATCTGCTGTTACTGGAGGAGGTGGAGGCACTGAGGGCAAAAGTCAAGTTACTCCTTCACTCCATTCTTGGGAGAGCCAAGAATAAATAATAGCTCTTTCTTATTCATGGGAATGCAAAATACAAAGAAAGGTAGAGCAAGCCAGCAGCTAGAGAGGCCAGCTATGCTCGTAAACTGTATGTGTGGAACATTTCCCTAGAAAGAGGTTGCTTCATGTACTGTTAGCAATGTCCGATGGTTTACTTAAAGATATGCTTAAAATAAACAGATGATATCTTGAGTTTCTGAATTTCAGTGATTATCTGACAAAGCTAGTAAAAAAAAAAGAATCAGCTTTATAAAAGGTTCATCTAATAAGACCTACAGCATATTCATCATAAATTACTGAAGGCTGTAAGAAAAAAAATAACTGAGGCTAAATTCCATAACAGCTAGTTCTAATTTTGAGGGGTTTTTTCCCACAATGAGAAGTAACTCCCATACTGGACACTCCCCACTATTTTCGCCACACAAATTGCATTTGATGGAAAATAAAGAGTGAGGCTATTATAACCATCTAAGATTTGTATTCCCTTCTTCAAGGAACACCAGTACCATTAATATGTGCCTGTAAACCTTTTTCCTTTGCACAGTTAAGTTATTTACTAAAAAGATATGCTCAGTAAGCATTCACATGCATCCAGATTATGAATTAACACATTTTGAAATTTATTGTTGCACTGTTTCATTAAAAGTAGAGGTATGCAAAGCTTTATCACACATATTATTGTTAGATATGCCTGTGAAGCCCTAGAAGTTCTGAAGTTCAGTTTTGTTCCAAACAAGACAAGAAGACAAAATCTTGGGGTTTTTCATAAAATTTTGTATTTCAAAATACTTCATTTTATAATTAAAATCAAAATAACCAAGTCTAAAGTAATCACTTTATTGTATTTAAAATACTTAGATAAATTCACAAGGGATATTCATGTAACACTTCTGGGTTTTTACTGGACCAGCATTTCCAGTGCTGCTTCTCTTTAAAGGTTAGAAGATAATAAAGTCCTTTGACAAATTTTTAGTAATTGATACTATTGAACACCTCTCTTCTGGACACTCCTGCTTCAGTAATAAATAAGCAATTATTTTAAAAAGAAATTGCCAAAATGCCACTTGCTAATGCACCAATATAATCATAGAATCTTGAAATCATAGAATAGTTGGGATTGGAAGGAACCTTGAAGATCATCTTGTTCCAACCCAACCCTGTCATGGGTAGGGACACCTGCCAGATCAGGTTGTTCAATGTCCCATTCAGCCTGACCTTGAATACTTACAGGGATGGCACATCCACAACTTCTGTGGGCAACCTGTTCCAGTGCCTCACCACCCTCTGATTAAAGAATTTCTTCCTAACATCTAGTCTGTATTTCTCATCGTTTAATTTAAAACCACTTCCCCTTGTCCTATCTAAATCTGCCTGTTGCGCAGTGATGCAAATTTGAAACATTTGAAAGCAAACGAAAAGTAGCCTTTGCCTTTGCCTTTCTTCTGCCTTTTCTCTCTGTACCCACTCACTGCAGGACCATGCATCGTTTACATCAGATGAAAGAGCCTTGTCTGACTCTTCTCAGAGACCCATTCACTGAGCAGCTCCTGCAGCCCTTACAGTGCCTTAGGAGACAAACCTGAATGCGTTCAGCCCTGCAATGCCCCTGCAAAGAGGGCCCGTGTTACTGTTTCTGTTTCATACTGAAACAGGCAACAGAAGCAGAGAAGATCCGACATTCCCAAGCGGGGACTACACCCAAGTCTCCCAAGCTAACACCCCAACCACTGACGTACAAAGAAACTGGAATAAATAAGTTCCCCGCTGGCACTAAAGCGATCCAGGCTGAACAGCATGATTTTCCAAGGCAAGGGGAATGCTGACACAGATCACACACACGTGGTGGTGGATGGTGTCTGGGGCTAATATGCCCCTGGAATCTTGGCATCATAATGTGCATATTTAGTCTTTTTAGCAGAAAGTGTTATGAAGGAAGACCACGCTGTATACAGGGAATACTAGTGTTGTTTATACTATATGACATAATCATTATTGCAAAATGATTTTTTTTTAATTATTTTTACTTCAGGACCTTTTTTCATGCATTTATAGCTACTTACTGTCCTTGTGTCATGACTTGAAGATAATAATTTTCCACCTTTGTTGGTCTCAGTCATTCATTCTTTTTCCTCTTTTAAGTGCTTTTACTTTTATTAATGAACCAGGAAAATCTGAGCTTAAACATAAAATTTTCAAAGAAAAATGTAAAAAGATATGCATGTTCCTGTTTCATTAACACCTGGAAAGTATAACCAAGTCTGTAACATGCTTATCATTAAAAGTGTTCATTGTTATAACATTTTTTAACACACAAATAGTTTTAGTGAAGTCAGGGCACCGATGCGTGGATGCACAGATGAATGACATTTTTTTTTACTCTTTCACAAGCAGGATCTCAATATTTACACTTTGGTATCTACTTCCTCCTAACTAACCCTGACTTTTAAAACTTTAAACACATTGTAAAGAAAAGTCAAGCAAAATGTTATTTTGGGGGAATAAACATGTGAGGACATACAGGTATATCAAAACCAGGACTGCTGTTACTTTAATAATGCAAGAAACCAAATATGAATAGCCCAGTAAAGTGAGATTCAAACTAAAACATTGTTTTTTACTTGGTAATTTTAAAAATATATTGTAACACAAAAAAAAAAAAAAAAAAAATTACCTGTAGGCGTTTCTTTTCATAACTGACACATCAATCATAGAAGTGAAGGAATGTTTGTATAAGCATGTTCTAGAAGCAACCACCTCACCCTAGACCATGCAGCAGTTCTCATGATGTGATCATGAAAAGTCCCTTGCAGGATGTTTTTGAAAGACTAGGTTTGTTAAGCCAAATGTCCTGGACAGATGCCACTGCATCTGGGGCTATAACAAGTACAGTTTTTCTGCTGGTGCTCAAGTGATTCCAAGAATAAATTTTCATTTGTTTGTTCATGATCACTGCATGTTCAGTTAATCCAGCCATCAAGCAGTAGAGCTTCAGCTCAACTAGAGTCAGCATCTTAGAAATCAACCCAAAGATATAATGACCAAAATTTATAGAATTTCTGTTCTAGTACATGCATTTTTCTTCAGTGTTTCATGATCAAATCTGTCCTCCTGAACAGACAGAATGCCACATGATTTATAGAGAGAAACCACTCAATAGCAGTAATTGAAAATATTCACTGTAAAATAAACAACGAAATAAACTCATCACAGTGAAATGAACAAGTACACAGGACATTGAAGCGTTTGAAAACAGGGAAAGAAAAAAAGCTGGGTGGACTTACTTTTCTTAAGTTGCATAGCTCAGCTAGTGGAAATATTGTACCTGCTTAAAGTTCTGAATTTTCCTTGAATTAAATAAACAACCTTCCACTTATTTTAATTTTTCATATAGTTTATATGTCAGTCACTGCAGCATTTGGAGTTATGCTTACTTGAGTATTTCCTATTTTGAAAATAAATGTATTTTTAATGTTATGGGAAGCAACTTAAAAACCCCTAAAAGTCTAAAGATTTCCCTAATCCACATAGCTCTTCAGCTATCATATATTTGTTCTTATCACCACAATATGCTGTGCTCCCATGTGAAAGTCACCCAACTGTGCAGTCAAGGTAGGATGCTGACTTTCTGGGTTTTTTGGTGAGTCATAAATGCAACGAACAGAGGAATAAAATTCTACTGAATATCGGGTGAAAGGAATATCTGTCCATATCTACTTCTTTCCTCATATACCAAAGCCAGAAAAACTTAAGTATCTATCCTACAGAAAGAACTATTAGTCTTTTTTGTGGAATTATCTTTGGACATTAAGAATATGAAATGTGCAAATTAAGAAGTATAGATTAACAAAATCATTTTTTTTTTTGCTTCACTAGCTTCCCCACTTTGCCAGTTCAAACAGGAAATGAAGAAATACTGAAAGCAGAAATATCACAGATGGCCACGTAATTTGAAATCTTTCTTTCTTTCTTTCTTGTAAGTCTACACACGAATCTGTCTTTCTAAAATGCTTCTTTCCCTTAAGGTAATCTAAGCAGTCTAATTTCATCAGACATTTTAGATTGTGCTAATAGTGTTCCCACACGAGTTTCAGAAAGAAGAGTTTCTTTTCCAAGTTCACTATGCAGATCTTTCAATACCTCTCCTATCATTGTACTCCAGGATACAGATTCCTACAGTAAGTATCTCAAATACACAATTCAGTCAATTGCAGTTAGAAAAGTAACTGGATCTAGAAGTGCCATGGCTCATGCCATAAAATCATAGTTAAAAATAATCGTTAACTTCAGCATCAAAGGTCTTTGGCCTTTTATAAATGCTGTTTCAAATCAGCAAAATTAAAGATTTTCTAAAAAGTGTCCTATGATATATCCAGTACATAGAATGTGAAAGATGGGAAGCATCAGTTCCAGGGCTGTACTGGTCCATGCCTCTTTTTTTCTAATATAGAGCAGAACTTTTAATTTCAAACGAAGTACATTGCGGTTTCAGTTCCAGCCACTACATTGGTTTATTCGAACTTTTTGGCTTGCTTCACTGAAATCCAGCCCCTGAGCTCCCAGGACTGACCTTCATAAACAGTCTTATCTCTGTAACAGGCCAACCCACAAGCTTGGATACATTTACTGGAAATTTATGCAACTTTGGATGAGATGTGAACTTTGCTTTCTAGGCTGATGTCAATGACAATATAAAAAGAGCTGAATTCTGTATCTCAGCTGATGAAATGAGGGTCCTTTACAGCAAAATTGTCTTAATCTTGAAAGATTTCATGCTGCGCAAGTAAATTGTAAATGAGGCTTAAAATGTCAAGAATTTGAAGTGCAGTTTAATGGGAGGAAAGAAACAACTCCCTCCTGAAGGAGAGAGTTTTTAAATGTACAAGGTTAAATCTTAATATTTTGGGTTTTCTCTGCTCAGAAAAATCTCAAATGGGCTTTGCAAAGTGTGAACGTGCAGTCTGAAAATGATGACAATAACAAAAATCTACTTAGATCTTAAATAGTTAAAAAATCCATTTTCATCTCTTTCCAGAAGATGGTAGTGTAGCATACTTCTAAACACTTCAGCAGAATTTAACCAGTCTTCCAGAGTGGGAGTGCTAAAACTAAAAAGAGAGTAATTAAGAAGAAAATAGGTTAAAAAGTTGTACTTACAACATTTGAATTGCAGAGAGGGTCATTTTAGTCCACTGTTTTAAGGATTAAATTTGGATCTTGTATTTGCTAACATCAAAATATCATTGAATAATTGGATTACGGAAATATTGCATAAAAGGGAGCAGAATATGTTTTTGATTCTAAGATTATTTTGCTTGCTGGAGAAAAGAACACAAATAAATACGTAGTACATTGTCTTGCAGAAGGCAAGCACAAGAGGACTACAGATTTCAGAGCCTTCCACAGTAATGCTAAAGCTCTTATGAAAAGGACTTGTATATCCTAGAGCAGGGAAAAGGTAAAAAATTGCTATTTAAAGCAAATAAATAAACAAATAGGACATAAAAATCAATTAATGAATTATCATTAATAATGTCAAATATGTATTAAATACATCTGTGACCAAATACTGTCAGTGCCCAAAGCTGTAATATTTCTGAGAAAGAAATATTTGCTAGATTTACTGCATATAAGTTCTAATGAATCTTCATTATATTACTTTAACTGACTGTAAAAATTAGACCATTCCTTGCCCTTATTCACACAGAGACACTCAGGCTTGTGAAACCAAACCAAACCACTCCAAACCAAACCAAGAACAAACAAAAGCAACAACCACCCTGCCTCCTCCACTCCTCTCCCCTGCCCCTGAATAGTTTCTGATATAAATTTCAAATACTATTATTTGGGGATCTGTATTTTTAATTTGACATTCCACTTTTTGAATCAAGAAAGTTGTATTTAATTAAATTATATCCATTAGAAATCATCCAGTCTGACAGAGAAATTGAGACTTTTTTGCTTTTTCAGTACTTTTCACCTATAGTTAATCACTCACAGTTAAATTGTCTAGGCTATAAATCAAAATCAAGGAGTTTCTGTTTTCAATTTCTATCTGTATGGGGGTCTTCATACCTTTCTAAGCTACAACAAGAGCCAAATGATGTTCAATACTTCTTTCCTTGAAGGCGTGCAGGCACTTAAATTAAGTAATGATCACATTAAATATCTCTTTCTGGAAAACCTGTATCTCTCAATTAAGAGATTTTTTAAGCCAGTGGTGTAGTTTTCTTCTATTTTCTTAATTTGTGTTCATGTTTTATAAATTTTTCGAAAACTGTACTTCTGCAATGCATACAGAAATTCTCTCTTCACACCTATTGATAATTTCTCTGTAAAGAAATTTGCTAATAGATCAGCTTTTACCTAACATTCATCTGTCCTGCAGGGATTTTATGCTTTCCTAGATGATATTCCCTGGAAGAAACCAGGATACAGTCACAGGTAATGCCAGACACTTTCAGTCTTTCTGAGTGTGGAGCTTTGTATTTACAGCTTATAAGGCGTTTTGTGGAATGGCTGTTGCCAGCAAAGCTACGTCTCTGGATACAGCTATTCCATCTTCTTCTTCCTGACATTCTGCCAACTTCATGTCATCTGTGAACTTTTATTAATTACGTATCATTTTACATAATTGATGAGAGTTCTGAATGCTCGGCCAACTGTTTTTCCATCTGAAAGCTCGTTAGAAACTCCTGTTTCTGTAGGTGGCAGCACACTGACACTTTCTCTCTGGACTCTGACAAATAGTTCTTAAACCCTTTCATGTGCTGTGCTGTGATTGTTCTGCAAAAGTTTTGACAACAATGCTATAAATCCACACACAGAGGAGTTGCAAGGATTATTGCCTTGATAAATTTTAGTGCCCAAAACCAAGAGAGAACCCTTCAGTACTGGAAAATTGTCCATAAAATACTGATCCACAAATCTTTCCATCTTAAGGTCACTGAAGCCCTCTCTGTTGTCCATATTAACAGGCCTTAGACTTACCGTAAGCAAAATTGCAGCTATGATTTTTTGAAAAGGGAATTAATCTTCCATTCAGGCTAGTCAAATTATACCAATAATGTTGCTATGCTTTCAGCATGTTTCCCTGTTTGTCACAGATTTACACAGATTTTAAATTAAAATACCTAAATTTGAATTTGAATTTGCTTTGCAAGTGGTTGTAATTGCCTTCTGTTGGGGCATCTACTATGAGTGGTTGTGTTGAACCCACACAAAACCCTTGCCACAAAATACAGGCTAAGGGGGATCTTTCTCCTTTTGAAAAACCACAAAAACGAGCTATCCATCTCTCTGACCCAAAGCTTCCTCACTGCAGCAGGCAAACTTGTTTGCTTACAGTGACCCTGTGCGTCAGCGTGGTTTGATTGCCAGCATTTTTCCAGATGTGACTTAACTCTTACATTCTTTCTAATGTAAAGTCCTCCAAATAAATGCCTCTGGATGTTGCAAAATTTATGTGCAAATTAACCTTGGCCACTAATAGATCTTCTACATCCCTGGTGGTGTCAATGGAGGGTTTAAATTCGTGTTTTTAATATGTTCACTCCCTGTAAATGTGGTTTATCTGGAAAGCACCACATTTGTCTAATAAGTGCGTCATCATACTTTCCAAATACAGGATAGAAATATTTATAGAAGATAACTGCAACACTGATGACCACTGTCATCTCCTTTCAGTAACAAGCCATTACTGTTGCTAAACTTCTTATTATTGAAATCCTTTAAAAAGTGTTATTTTAATTTTTATGGTTGTACTCTTTTTCTTTCTCTTTTCTTTCTTTCTATTTCCCTTTTATTTTTTAATTCTGTCTTTTTCTTTCTCTTATACTCAATTTTCTTTATTTCTTGTCTCCTTTTTTGTCATTCTCTTTCTTCTGCTTCTTTCCATTATATTTCTCTATCATTTCCTTCCTTCCTTCCTTCCTTCCGTCTTTTTTGTTTTTAGTTTTATAACAATGTCTTTTCAGCTATTTGAGAAAGGCTTCTTTACCTTTCATATGATAAAATTTCTTTCAGTCCAGTCTGTCCTTCACTGTCTTTGGAGAAAATGACCTGCTGATTACGTGTTATCAGATGGGGTCACTTACACTGAATTTCACAAGGAAATGATCACAAGTCCCTTGGCAGACACAATCTTTCAAAGCTCGTATTAACTTTATCTCATCTAATGAGGCATAAAATACTTTTTTTCTCATGCTGAATGTAGTATCATTTGTATTATAAAATTAACATCTATTTTTCTAACTCATTGGTGTTTTAAGTGTTCATCAGTTTTTCATTTTTGTCATTGCAAAGTATCTACAAAGTCAGCATAATTAGTTCTCTGCTTCCACTCAGTAGAAGTCTCTCCCTGTCCACCTTCTTAAAGTCTGTTAATTAGGACCAGCTCATCTATGTACATTGGAGACGGTGTCCATCAGATTTGACCCTGTAATATTTTTTTGGCTCCTCTGGTGATATGAACCACAGTATTACTATTTCACAGTATGAAATATTTATTCCAATTCTCTGATTCTATAGGCTCTCTAGGTTTTCTTTTTGCCTTCTCTCCATCATGTGTATGCCACCTTCTTCAGCCTCTGAGTCTCTCAGACCGACCGCTAACAATCTTTGCAGGAAGCTGCCTGGCTCTTTCACTTTTGTGCTCCAAGAACTGTTTCAGCAGGTTCCTCTCTGGGCTGCACACACCTGGTTCATGCTGCAGTGTCAGAACCATGGATGCAGGATCCCAGCTCCGTGCTGTTGGGCACAGCAGAGAGCTCTCACATGCGGAGCAGCGAGGACAAGAGGAAGGCAATGCCACTGAAATAGCCATGGGCGAGTTCAGAGAGGGTTTTAGGAACATCTCATCAGAAATCAGTATGGAAATAATAGGCTAGAGGAGAATGAAAGACTGACTTAGCAATTACTTGAAACACTTACTGGGCATGTCTGTAACTGTATGGATATGCGTGAGAGACATTTATTTAGATATTGTGTCACTGAACAATGAAATTAAAGGATTTAGACAGTTACCATCTGTTGTGTCTGGTCTGCAAGTGTCCTGACACTCGGGGTTCCTTATGGCTGTGGCTTCTTAATTTGATTTCCTGGCTTAGTGTCTTAATTACATTTCTGGATATCTCACTCCAGGTTGTATTATTTTTAGAAATTTGGACAGGTCATAACAAAGTGAAAGTCATCCTGGGAACAGTGTATCTCAAGGAAATAACCAGAAATAGATACTGTATATATTAAAAAAACCCCTGATTATTTTATAAGGGATTGGACCTGATCCAATTCCACTGAGATATTGTGAACCTTTCCATGTCATTTCACTTCACTCTCTGGATGATTCTAAAGGCATTTCTCTGAAAAGTACTTCATTGTATAAAAAAATGAAAAAAATAAAAAAAAATATGGACTTGAAAGAAATAGATACAAACCGTGATTCATGTACACACACCTAATAAGCGCTGAAATCTTATGGTCTCCAAAATGCTTAGGCTCTCACAGTTCTCTAGTTTTGGGCTGACTTGGGCTGAACTGCTGAGAGAGAAGCCCTAGCTGGGAAATATCAAAGTTCCCTGAGCCCCCAGGCACAAGAAACAGAGAGAAGATGGCAGGCAAAGTTTCCTAATTTTTTTCATAATTTACTGAAACATTAGCACTCCTTCAAAATCTCTCCTCAAAACTTTCCACTCCTACCATCATCCTGTAGCTAAATATGACATTTAGAAAATGTGGTAAATCCCAACATCAGAATATCCAGGCAGTTTGTTAATTTTTTTGTTTATTAGATTATTTGAAGAAAAAAAAAGAAAAGACAAGAAGTAACTGATCTCTTAGGTTATTCCAGTTAGACTAGAGCAAATACACCTTAGTTCTTTCAAAGAACAAGTATGGAAAATATGGAAACTCAGCCCTGAACATGGAGGTGTACCTGAGATATCTTCATAGGCTGTGTAAAGGCATAGAAAAACATATAATTCTCCGTTAGCTTTTATTTTCATGTAGGTGGGTTGGTCTCTGTAAGATACACAGATTTGAATCAGTCAGATTCTGCTTGTATAGGCAAATTCATAACTCCAAGGAGCCATTAGAGCAGTTACCCAAAAGTTTAACTCTGAGTATAAGAAAGATGCAGGTGATCCCTATCTAAAGATAAAATAAGAAAAGAGCTGTAAAAACAATGAAAAGTCAGGAGAGAGTGACATATAAGAGCCAGGTAAAATAACTATAACTGACTATCTGTATTTATATACGTACACAAACACAGCAGGCAGATATGTTCTTGTGGGATAAGCAATCTGTTTAGAGTGTTTCATTAAAATGCTTTATTGCCTGAGAAGGAATCTATCATTATCTCCTGATTCCTAAGTAGAAAGGCAGTTGATGAGAGCATTCAAAAGCAATTTCAAGTCTACTTATAATACAATATTAGTATTCTGTGACATAGCAGTGTAAGTAAAAGCAAGAAGGTGAGTGTGGTGCCAAGCAGAACTTGGAGAGAAACACAAAAAAGGAGAACATAGACATCCATACAGAAATTTGGCAAGGATACTGTTGTTAAGCTTCAAATGCATACAAAAATGGGTATATCATCGTTAAAGTAAAAGCTGTTCCTGGTTTCTGTCTTATCCAAGACAGAGAAGTCTCTAAGATAACATATCCTTCCTCTTACTGGCTTAGTTTCAGACTATAGAAGTATAATTGCTAAATTGTCTTCCAGCACAGTTACAGCTTGCTCTAGATTTTTCTCACTTAATTTTAGGCAACAAACTTATCATCTAAATTAGGAATATAGTTGTCATGGACATACATGTAGGAAAATTTCAAATGACAGAAATATAATCCTTTTACCTTTTGGAAGTGTTTTCCTCTTAAGTGTCACATCTAAGTCTGTAATTCAGTGAAGCAGATAGTTCATTTCAAAATATCTTCATTTTTATTTTACAAAATCATAGTCAAACTATTGTGATGTCCCATACTATGATTTTATGTCAGTCAAGTGCTTACTGGAGATTAGATTCAAATTAAGATCTTTAATTTCCTGATTTCTTTGCAANCAAGCCATTATATTTTGGAAGAAAAAAAAAAAAAAAAAAAAAATCTTAATCCATTTTGAATCAATTTTCATACACCCACTGATTGGTACAGAAAAAGTCTGATGCCACTGCAAAGTAAAATCAAGCATTAATTGTATCACTCAGTGCCATCACAGGCATGTTGGTGCTAATATCAGCCTGAACAGTGGTTTCTGGAATCAAAAATACTAGTACAGTTCTTGCTGGGTAGCTCTGTTCCCACCTCATTCAACAGTCACTCCAATCAGTGGCTGTAACTGTAATAATATCATGATTTGATCAAAATGTATCCTGCTGGAAAGCTTAAGCAGTTGCCAGAGAAATTATTTGTGTTGTCTGGAAATAATGAGGTTGCAGAGTAAGAACCAAAAAACCCGGAAGGTTTTTCATTATTCATATTTATAAAACATTCATTAAGCTATCAATGGCTAAGATTAGATAACTTTTAATCAGCACTGATAAATTCACACATGCAACTATTGATTCCAAATCCCAATGATTTTACAACAAAGAAGTCAATATGACAAAATTAACTGCCTGAAGCTGGACATCTGATCTCAGAGAGACCTGTGAGTAGTGTCCATTAGTAAGTATTGATGAACTGCGAGGTACTATAAGTCTTTCACAAAATAACACTTTGCTGGTTGTGTCCTCTGATGTGTTATTGTTCCTCTTTTCCTCATGAGTTATATCCTGTTAATGGCAAACATCTGTAATTTATTAAATATTTTTATTAATCCAATGTATTTTATTTCTACTGTTGTGCTCAAAATCTTGTTTATGGGAAAAGAGGAAACATACCTCATAGATAAAGCAGACAATTTATTGTTAGCATAATTGAAATCTCTAGAGCCTGTTCAAGAATACTATGAGCCCAGACCTAATTACGAGAGGAAGAGAAAAACAAAATATAATTTAAAAATTAATACTTCCATAAGGAAAAAGTATCAGTACTTATAATATTAAGAATAAATACAGTTTTATATGTAGACACTTCTTAGTTTCTATCCATTTTCCTAGTGGTGATTCACCTACCCTTTCTCCTCAGGATCCCAGGTCGGTGGCTGAGTCTGGTGCTGGGGTGACATTACGGTGAGTTGTCCAGAGTCCTCACTGCCAGGAAGATGATGTTTATGCCAATTGTTTAATCTTTGTCACTCTATGATCCATTTGGGAAGATTTTTATAAATGTGCTAACACATTTTTACACCTTTTCCCGTTCTACATTGCTATGTAACTCCATGTTACATCTGAATTTATAATATGTGATGAATTTTTCAGATGTTGCATAGTTCTTTTATCTTCTTTCGTACCCCTAAAACAAACTTTGGTCAGCTTCAGGTCTGCATTTCTTCAACTGACCACTAGTGAGTTGTTCATAGCCATCTCCAGGACCAGGCTGTGCCCCACCTCTTCTCATCCCAGCCCTGAACTCCTCTGTGCTGCCTCCTGCCTCTCGCCTCTCAAGGTCTCTGCTATTGTGTCAGGATCGAAGGTCTCTACATGACATCATTGTGCTAGAGCTGAAAATACCTCGTACCACACAAAAGAATGACTTGTCAGTACAACCTCTACAAAAGTAGGACTGCAGTGTTGTCATGGTGTAACCCCAGAAGGCAGTGATGAGCAAAGGTGAAACGAACCGGCCACAGCCGCCTGATCAGATGAAAAACAAAAATCTATTTTTGCTAAACCAAGAAAAAAACAAAGCTGCAGGTAGGGCAAGGCAAAGCTGACAAGCCTCAGCCCTCAAGCCTTGCCAGCTCAGCGCAAAGCCCGTGGCCTGTTACCAACGGTGTGTTACAGGGGTACACTGTTATGCTTGTGAATATTCAAAATATTATCAGTGGAAAATATCAACATGGACTTGCCCATAAATACAAAGTAACTCTTCACAGTCCAGTTAAAAGACATATTCTGTCTACTGCAGAAGGCTCAGATTATGATTAATTTAAAAAAAACCAAATATATGAACAGTTTTCTAAAGCAAATCTGTGAGTGCACCCAGGCACAACATTTCCTCTGAGGCAAGAATCTTGACAGAAAAATGCAGGCTATTAAGGAACTTTGTTTTTGTCTCATACCATTTAGATGGCTAAAAAAGCTCTCAGGAAAACCTGTCAATCACTGAGGATAGTGCTGCGCTGAGATTTAACAGTGTTTCCCCTTTCCAGGCATTGGGAATAATGATCACTAACTTCAAAGATGCTAGAAACTAAAGTTTTCTTAATGATTTATGAGATTATTAATATTTTCTCAAATAGTTCCACAATAGCTAGAATGTAGTGGGCAGGCATCTTCCCAAGAGTTTAGCAAAAATATGAAAATCTATGTTACATGAAAAGAAAAATCTTGCATTCTGGTTTTTTTCCCACATTTTTCACTTCAATGCCCCAAAACATTCAACTTCAGCAGTACCAAGCTGATCCTGCCCCTCAGTCTGTCAGCTACTCTTTCCTCTCCGATGTTTTTCCTGTTGTCTAGGTCTGTGTATAATTTGCCAGGGCTGTGGGCCAAATGACACTTGCTTTACCATGGCTCGGTGAGTTTCCTATAACCAGGTAGAATAACATATTAGTTTTGCTAAACACACCCCATGTGTGGTCTATATATATGGCCTAATTTCTCAAATATACCTTATGGAGCGTTTGTCAAAGTCTGTCAAGCTAAAGCTGAATTATGCCTTTAATTGTCTCTAATGGCACAGAGCTAAAATAGCATTTATATAAAATAAGCCTTTTACAGAAGTGTGAATTAATACGTTTCCAGTGCTTGGTATCACCCTGGATTAGTTTTCAAAGCAACCACTGGTGATAAACTCCAAAAGGTGCAGCTCCAGCCACAGTTTTAATGTTTTGCAGAGAGCTAATATTACACATATTGCAATGGGGTTTGAAGAAAGGACCTGCCAGTCAATTTTCCTTGGAATGCATGTCTATAATCTGTTCCCAATTAAAAGAAACTAATCAAATCATGACCTCTCAGCTAGCCTTCCCTTGTAATGGTGTAAACAGGAAAGTAGTTTTAAATGCTTATCTTATTAAATACTCCATTAAATAATTTAGTAAGTTAAATAAAGCTGTCTACTCTTCACTGGTAAGTGATCTTTACTTTTAGAAACAAAATATAATATAGTCAGTCCATATTTACATAAAGATTGATATCATTTAAATTAATGATGCGGTAAACTAAAGAACAGTGGGTGAGCCATGAAATGGTGAATGGTTGTAATAAAATCCATTAACAAAATGGCAAAATCTGCCCTGAATTTTGTAGTTGCCAGCACAGCACAGAAGAATGAAAATAGCTCTCTTTAGCCTCAGATCCACATGGTCTGTTACTCTTTTTCCATGCCAAATGTAAAAGAAACTTTGCCATAAAAACTCAAGCAATACATATAAAAGAAATTGGATTAATTTGATCAAATGCAAAATACAGATCTTAAAATGCTGCACAGAACTGGGATTCTCAATTAATGCTCACCAACATTTTTTGTTCTGTCACTTCATTAACCCAAAGTGTATCAGAGGTATTCAGACACAGTTTATTACTTCTGAACCATTGTACAAACAAAAGGCAATTCTGAGATAGCATTTTACCAAACAAGTTTTTTTTCCTTCTCTCTCTCCCTTACTTTGTTGTTGTTGTTGTTGCTTATGGGCTTTTGGTTTAAGCTTATTTTCACTTCCAAGACTAGATTTTAAAAGAGTATAATCAGTCTTTATGATGCAATGGCCTTCAGAATTGACAATAACAATGGAGAACATATTCTGGTGCCAATGCATTTCTCTTATTTAAATACACAAATTTAGATGTGAAAGAACTTTGAAACCTATTTGAAACTACCCGATTCACATTGCAAACCAGGTAAGCATTTCATGAAAAAATCTTGATATCTAAGATAATTGTAATAGCAACTGATCTCTATTTGGACTAAAACGCAGATGGGCAGCCTAATGTGTGCGTAATGCCAACTATTCTGAAAGGTTGTTTTATATTTACAGAGTACATAGAGTTAAAACAACTATTTACACCTATGTTGGAAACTGTGATGCGTAGTTCTCATGGGATTGTTCTTGGCTATTTTTTGCAATGACTCCATGAGTGATGACTATATATTTTAATGTGAGAAAAATTATTATTGGCTAATTTTATCAGGGCTGAGCAGCACACCTCTGTTTTCAGGATGGGATTCCAAATTGTGGCATTATTTCAACTTAATCTGCAGGAGGTTCAAGAAATCTACCTTTGTTTTTTTTAAAACCTAGGCATCCATATGGTCTCATACTATAGTTTTTCTTTAGATATGAAGGTACATTCTTCCCATTTTAAAATCAGTATTTTCAGGATAATTTCATACTTTAAATTAACCTTTGATCTGTGTATCAGATTTTTTTTTGTCTACTAGTCATTGTCCTTTTATCGGAGGTCAAGCAGATCTACTCAGACCTCTTTTCACAACATTCTTTCTGCTGGAAGATAAAAGAGCTCCCTCCTTCATTTGGAGGTGCAATTATCAGCCAAATGCAGGAAGTTAACAGCTAAAAAAGTGCTGATGGGCCCACTCAGAGTTAAGTGTCTGGAAGCGTGTTCTTCTTCTGTACAAATGCATTATTAGATGACCTGTGAGTGATTCAAAAGGTATTTAGTAAGGATCAAAAGGATAGGTCACAGCAGAACAACACTTAATATTATGCATGCAATACAAACATGGATGGAGCCTTTGTTTCATCTGTGTGTACAAAAATTGATCATGTATTTCAGAAATTTGAGAGACATTAGTCAGAAAATTTTGTCTCTGATAGGCTGTTGTTTTATCTCCTTGTTGAATACATTGAGGAAATTATAGGTACAGAAACAACAAGGACATCATGATATATTACATATTCACCGTGAGAAGTGTGACAGAGGTCTTTTCTTTTTAGCTGTACTTTCCTGAAACTCATCTCACAACGTCCCTTCTTTACTTTTGTGCCTCTCCATCCTTACTTTCTGCACGGTATTATAGAAAGCAACTAAACTAAAAACAAAATTACTTGTTTTTTCAGGCTTTCTCCTGTAAAAGTTGTTTTGTGCCTGTCAGTATCACTGCTTGGTATTTACCACAGAGGTAGCTATAAGTGGGTTTGTGGTTTGTTATTTCTCACTAGACTTCTTCTTGATACTTCTATTGCTTGCAAATTCCTGTAGCTCACTTTTTTTTGCTTCTCTGTGGTGTTTCTAAAACTTGGCTACCTCTGTATGACTTAAGTACTTTTCTATCTGTGATATTTAGTCATCTGAAGCATAAACAATCCTCCTCTCTAGGTTAAACTGGTGTCAGTATGTTGTTGGCAGAAGCTTTATAAGCCTTGCTTATATTTTTCTTCACTCATGTTAGAAGACTAGTCCTTCCAGGATGCTCTGGGCTAGCCTGTGCAGGCCTCCACATGGTCACCTCTTGGTCAGGGCTCAGCCTTCCACAGAGTTTAATTTGGCTTTCCTTATTTTAAAATATAAGTGTATTTGCTTTCCTGGAAGCCTACAATGTTTCACTTGTCTCAAAGGACCCCTGGCAGAATCCTCCAATGTCATTTTTGTGTTGAACACATGACTTGGCAACAACTTCTGTTTGCGTGATTGGGATGAGACTTTAAACGCTTCGAGGTTAAAAGATCTCTCAATAGTGGGTGGGCATATTGTGTAATTCTCTTTTTCAGCAAATATATTTTTGTATCTGAATCCTACTTAGTCTGCATTAAAAGGTCCTCCCATCATCACGATACATTTCAAGTTTTGTGGATGGCAGCTGGATTAAATAAATCATAGAAGCAAACTGCATTTATAAAAAGGCTTTTTCCTGCTATAATATCATAAGATGTCTACAGTCTTGATAAACTATGTGGAATCTGTTAATGGTATAGACATGTCTTTCGGAATTTTTTTTTCCTCACCTCTACAGCTGGTCATGGATAGTACAATCCAGTCAAACAATGATATTTACTCTAATGTAAAAAGTCTGTCCTCAGAAACTGTAAACCACTTATCTGAAAATAAGACTAAATTGAAGAAAAGCAGAATATCTATTCCTAGTGGAGATCTGAACTTGGTTAATTTTCAGATATTCAGCATTATTCACATGTATACCTCTAACACTGTACATGATTTGAGCCTGGTAAAGAAGTTTTTACACTGTAGTCCTTTATAAAATACTCTCAACCCATATTTTTATATCACGTCTATAAAATAAAATCAGAAATTGCAAAAGGAAAACTCAATTAAAAACATGCAGGTCTACTACACAAGAAAAGGCTCACACAATGGAATCTGATTGTGTGGATAGTCAGAAATAAAATAAAGCTATTGGAAGCTGAAGAGGTAAAACTTATTGTGAGGGCCATTATCAACTAAAAAAATTACATAAGATTCTGAAGCCATTATGTAAAATTGTCCTCTTTAAGGAGAAAAATAATAATAAAAAAAGACAATATAAAATAATACGAAAAAAACCCAACCAGAACAAAAAAAAAACCAATACTGAATGCCTGAATGAAGACAGCTAATAACAAAAATGAAATTTATTAATTGAAATGAGACTCTGCTATAAATTTTAAAATTAAAATTTGAAGTAATATTAAAGTTATGCTGAGAAGTTATCAATAAAAGGTAAAGCACTGACCAGGAAATGTAGAGACTTCAAACATAGCTATTATATTTGGTAGATAATCAAAAGCCCAGCAGTAGAAAGTGTGATAGGCTGTTTTACTGACATCTTGGACTTGACAGAATTTAATTTAAAGTTTATTAGTCCTTTATAAACTGAACTTAATTATAAACAGTGACCAAATAACCACAGTAATTAAACAACAGGTGGCCAACCCTACTCGCAGATCACAAAATCTTCCTTCCACAAGTCTTTGTGTTGCCATGCTCACCAGAGAGAAGTAAACATCTGGAAGCCCCAAACTAAAGCAAACATTTATGATGGTGAATCATAGCTCAGCAAGCAAAGAAGAGTATGAAATAAATTCTAGTCTTCATTCTGCCATCTATGTTATTTTTAAGGAGTAAAGTTTTATTTGAAATAAGAAGATCAGAGACTTCTAACAAGAGATGCAAGTTAGGAATATATAAACATCTTGGGATAGTGGCACTTACTAGTCCCATTAAGAACCACACTGGCAGAGGCTTATGTCAATCCTAATGATTTCTATAAATAGATATCAGCATTGCTACAGTCACATTATCCATCACACGTTCCACTCCACAGCAGAATTTGGGGTATTTAGTATTTTTTAAATTTTCTTTTCCAGAGAAATCTGCTCTGTGATTGAGACAGTGACACCATCATTTCTACAACTCTGTGATTTAAACAAGGGCTGGTTCTGTTAGAGAATGGTGTTACAATGGCAAAACCTGCAGGGCAAGAAGCAGCATTGTGCTAGTGATTTGCAAATGCCTTTGTACAACAA
>VWZG01008067.1:90232-118915 GCA_013396735.1 Grallaria varia | reverse complement strand
AAAAAAAAAAAAAAAAAAAAAAAAAAGGATGAACGCTTGCTTATAAATTGTGAGCAACATAACAAAAACATAACCCAAGGACAATATTTCAAACAAACAAAATTGCAAGAACATAACACATTACCAACGAACCCTGGAAATGTAGTCCTTTCCAGAGATGCTTTACACCCAAGGCTTAGAACAGGTGTGAGGACCGAGAAGGACTGAGTAAGAACCAGATGGATGACAAGGTTTGTTTTGGCTTTAGAAAGATCACATCAAGCTGGATCCACCCGTACTGAGTAGTGGTGATGTCCTGGAGGAGCAAACAACGGGGCTCAGAAGGGCAAATCTCCATTGTGGATTACTTTGCCAGTGAAGCTCATTAAATAATCAGGGAAATACGAAGATTTGACTTAAGACTGTCACTCCAAGTTACTGGAAACCCCAGATCTAGTGAATTATGGTTCCTCCATCTGCTGTGATTCACTCTCAGGGAGCTGGAAGTAAATAAAGTGTCTCTGTCTTACGCAGATAAGCCATGTGTTTTTCTTGCTATTTTTCCAATTTTCACAAAAATACTTAATGCAAAAGGCAATGTTGATGTTTGCCTGACATTTTGATGTCACATGTTGTTCGTGGGGTGACACAACAGGAAATTTCTGAAAAGGAAGAGGAAGATTATTGTCTACATCCTTTGAAATAACAGGTACTTTTGCAGTGGGAAGATACATTCTGTTGTTGTCACTAGACTGCTGTAGTCCTTTAGTGAGGAACAACAAGGCTATCATAGGTCAGAGAGATTGTGAACTAATAGTACTTCAATTGAGGGTATTATGAATAAATACATAAATTAGTACATAAAGCAGAAGAGACATTATTAAAAGTTCTTTTAAAGTATCCTCTACAGAGCGGAAAAAAAAAGCACAGAAAACTAGACTCAAGGAACCATCAAAATGGAAAAGGTCTACTTTGCTATTACTGAATTCCGCAAGACAAATTTCTGGAATGAGAAAGAAAAAAATTACTAAGTATATCTGAGAGCTGCTCCCGGGACTAATAAGGAATGCAAAGGATCCATGCAAACTGCTCTTTAGAGTTTGATAGAAAACTGACAGCGGAAGAAGTTTAAGCATAGCATGATTTCACCTGCCCATGGCTCAACACTTCCAAACACATTCCCAACTGATAGTGGAGACAAAATGAAAAACAGGGATATGCTGATGATGCTGCAAACAAGTCCATTTCTTCCTTGAGTCTAATAAGGAGCTAGCAAAAGGCTGTTCTGCACATGGGCAGCTATTTTGGACTCACACCATGGGCTCATTGAAGACTAGAGGAGAACAAGAGAACAAGACAAAAAGTTCATGAAAAGCATCATAATCTTAGTTGCATTTTGAATTCAGTGGTTTTATCTGCATGTATTTTAAAGAAAAAGAGAAACATTATTGACTTCAGGAATTGCTCTTAATTTTTTCAACTCCATCCTTTGGAAGCTAAAAGTGGTGGGGGTTGTACAACAGTCTCAGTCAACATGTACTTAAGTCAAATAGATTTAAACTTACTGACTGAAGAATCATTTATTTCTCCATTAAGTTTATTAACAGTTTTATTAATTTATGATGGGTTTTTAGGAACCATCCAAGATAACTTAGAGGGTCACTACCACAGTACTGTGAAAGCAGGCACTTTAAAATGTGCAGATTTTGATTTTCAAACAAATTGTTGTGAATTCTACCACTGGGAATATATTTTTTTATTACTTCTCCAGTTCTAGTATTCTAAGAATGCTGCACAGTACATAAATAATTAACTTTTAACACACTTTATAGATAATAAGCTTTCAGGCTCTTGGAAATTTCTATCATATCAAATAGTTTAGTAAAATGAAAAGGCGTGTTTTGACTCTGTCACAACTCCTGTGACACAGTGATTGGATAATGTTTTCCTTTTAAGTCTGTATCACTTTATCCCAGGTATGGTATTATGAATAGTACCATCTTAAACAAAATGAAACTTCAGCTTAAGCCTCACGATGGTGCATTCCAAAACAAATCAGTTGCATTGCATATTCTTTCTTATAAAAAAGTAGGTCAAGCTACTATAAATGCAATATCCCTGTATTGCTGTAGATAATCAATGATTTTCTTCCCCAGTCCTTAGCCAATTAAAAGCTATTTTCTTATTTTTGAGCCAACAGGCTGATTGGCAAGAAAACCACACAGCTGCAAGGCCTTCTGGCTTTGGCTTAAACTCTGGAGTGTTCAGTTCTTCTAAAAATCAGGTCAGACGGCTGAGGTCAGAGTCTGGACTGCTGTCAGTTCCCTACCTTCCTGGTTTGGACTGCATTAAAGAAAAACTCAGACTAGCAGACTGAAGAAGTCTTCTCTGGTTTTAAAGCATGTAGAGCTATTGCTAACAGATTGTTTTGTTGTTTAGCATTTTGGGTTTTTTTCAAAATGCAAAGACTCGATCAATTTTCTTCAAGGTGGAAGCAAATGTAACTAAAAACAACGTTTTGACTTAACAGACTGATTTACATTTCCCAGGTCCATGTGAATGATATTGATGTGAGAGGTCATCCTGAGGTCACTATTATTGTGTACAACTGTTTGACCAAAACACTTTTGAGTGAGGAAAGCTTATTCTTTTTGTACAGAAAACCTCATCTTCCTGAAAGTTTTTTTTGGAAAAAATATTCGTGAAATGAAGTGATTTCACTTGGAAAATGGGAAATTTGCAATTTTTTTTTTTATTATTACTTTAATTATTCAGTTAATCAGACACAAGCACAGGGAATATCATTTTAGAAGTATAAACATGAGAAGTTTCTCAGAGACTTTAAATATATCCAAAAGCAAAAAGCTGTGATTCTTTGCTGAACAAACCATACAAACTTTTCAGTCAGGGAACCCAATATTTTTCAGGCAGCAAAAATTTTTCGCAAAGCAGAAATCATAAATTCCAGCTGTTCTGCTCAAGATTCAAACTGTTCTCAGCTCAAGAGCAAAATATTTCACTGAGTTACCATCCAGTCTTCTGCCCCTCTAGTTCTGATTTCTAGGTTCTACTGTCATTTAAAACAAAGGATCACTGTGCAGATGCACAGCAATACAGGACACGCCTTGAAGTGTTTTAGATCTTCAAAGACTACTTAGGGAATGGATTTATATTAGGAAAGGTCTGTATAATCTCTTTTTAAAAAACTGACTGCTTCCTTTTAAAGACTGGATAGTTCTTGTGTAGCTAAACTAGAAAACTTTCTCAAAAACTTGAAAGAATAATAGGCTGGTTAACTCCAACCAGGTTTGGGGATATTGCAATTAGCTTGAAGAAATATATGAAATAAGGTCTATAAAGTGAGCTATCTACCAAGAAAAAAGCCACAATCATTGTGATTAGATTGTAGGTCACATCACATGCTCAGTCTTGGATTTGCAATAAATGTGTTCATTTTCCAAACCCAAGTTTTCCATGTCCTAAAAATAAATTAGTATAAGTATAGCATAATGTACTTCAGATCCACTATTCTGTCTGTGTGTTGTGACAGTATTTACCAAAATGCAACACAATATATTAATTCTGATTAAATAGTTCACTTTCTCTTCCTAAATTGCTCTCAGTGTTTAATGTGTACCCATGCATTCCTTTACAGCATTCTCATAAAATACTTTTTCCTGTGGGATTTTAATATCTGTTAAATAACTGAAACACCAGATTTACATTTGCATCTGCATGTTTGCCCGCTAAGTTAACCAAAAGAAAATAAAATAATTCCAGCTTTTTATTGGTCTTAGCAGTTTGAAAAGCACCCCTGTTAAACCAGATAACATCTTACACCATGAAACAAAAGAGATGCTTGTTGAAGGCAAAATAATATGCTGAAAAGAGTGGTTTTGAAGTAATCACTGAAAATAACACTGAGATTATGTTTCATCTGTCTATTAGGAAGAACTCCTCAGGCACTAGAAAAAACAGACTTTCTCGTTTTAGTTTCACTCCTAAACTCCAGAAGCATGATCAGGATTTAAAATGTCACCTTTAATATTCTTTTACTTTGGTATTAGTGTTTAATTGTAAATAAATCCATATATTTTTATATATTCCTGGCCTATGTAGTGACGAGTTGAACTTGACTGCTCTGTTTCCTATTGACTCGGCCTTGTTGCCTGTCCCACTCCTGACCATCTGACCCGCTTTATTCACTCCCGAGGTTTAGCCTTATTAGCATGGCTTTGCAGCACTGCTATGCATATCACCGGCCAGAACATTTGAATTAATTATGTTTTCCCGAAGAAGAAATGGGACAAGAAACTAGGCCAATTATTCACTGTTAACCAACAGAAAACATTCACACTAGTGGTCCCAAATGTTCCCTGCGCCTCTGTTTAAAATTAATCCATCAGAAAATCACAGAGAGGATGATCAAGACCCCCCTTCAATTATTTAAAATCATGTCATTAAACCAGACAAATGCTGGCACTGCAACTCAGCAGGCGCTAATTTAACCCATATGCTTTGGGACTGTTCCTACATCCTTTTGTCCTAGCCAGAATTTATGCAAGAGTTATTTTTTTTTCCTATAAAATAAAATTGTATTATAAGATCACCAAATAATTTTAAGCCCAATAGGTTCTAAGTGGAAGCTGGATAAATATGAAAGCCTTCAGCTCAGCAAAACACATAGTGACTTCTTGGAGACTAATATTATAGAAAGGAAGATCCCCAAAGTGCCAAAAATCTGAAGACTGGAACACAAGCATGGAAGTCCAGCCACCATGGAATTATGTTCCATAATGAAAATAATCAAGAAAAATTCCTACAGGCATATGACAGTATTCTTGAAATACCCTACTAAAAATATTAAATGTGTGCCTCCATCTCAGCCTCATAGCTTCTTTGTTTTCTGAACTTCTACCTTTCATTTTTTCATGCTGTTTGTTCCTTCATTTTTTCGTGCTTTGTCACTTTTTTAATACTTTTCTATATTTTTCCTCTGTTTTATCTCTCAGATTATTTCTCATTTTTTCCCATGTTTAGTATATTTCCTTTGAAATCTGTGTATGAAAGAAGGGGGCAAAACAAGTTAAATTTTACCACCATTTGGTTCTGTCTAAAATGATGCTGCCATTATACACAATGTGGAATGTAGATAATCTATACATCAAATTTTCATACTGCATTAATTACAGCAGGAATGTTAATTAAATTATTATGTTTATTTGTGTATGACATAAAGGAAACTGGGTGATTTTTGGTATTTGGGAAAATCATAATAATTACTAAAAATCATTAAAGTTTTGTATTTATTAGAACACTAACTAAAAGAAGAAGAAGAGAACTTTTCCAGAGTCGTCAAGGCAGTGACACTACTTCTTAGGCCATTTACTATGTGGTTAAGCATGTTCCAGTGCAGTAATTCCAAAAGGATGATGCAGGAAGAACCTACCTGCACCAAAAGCATTTATTGTTTTGATTTGTATTGTAATGTGCATGATATAAGAAGTTTATATGGGTTTGGTTTTTTGGGTTTTTTTTGTTTGTTTGGTTGGTTGGTTTTTTTTGTTATTCTTTTTTTCTCTGTCGCAACAACTCACCATCTGGAAATGCTAAAAGTGCATAAAAGCAATAGGATTTATATGCAGAAACAATAACTCCTTCTTCAAACTTTCATCAGTCTGTGCTATGCTTTTGAATACAAGTTGCTCTTCTCAACTGTCATTTGCTTTTTGTTTTTGTAATTGGTCATCACCATGAAACTAGTATATAAATCTGTGAACACTTCTGTGTATCAATGAGCGCTTCAATAGATTAAAGAGTAGGCCTCTTCCTCTTTACAGGAAATTCAAGGGTTGCATGCAGTTCAGAATAAAATACTTTCCTTCAGTTTTTCAAGCTAATTGGGAATTGCAAAGAATATTTATTCAAGAAAAATCAAACCACAGTATTACCAAAGCAACCTCATGCCTTGGACTATGGAATTTTCTATGAATTTGACATACTTATCAATTCAATACAACTGAAAACAACAATGAACTTGAAAAAGGCTGGGTTGAAAAATATGATGCTTGAGTCCAGAATCTTGCTCTCTCAAGGGAGAAGTTCCCTCAGACACAGACTTTGGAACCTCATCTTGGGATAACCAGTCTTTTGCCGAAAGGGTTTCTAAGCTCTTGCAGCCTACTTGCCAGAAAAGCTCCTGAAGCCTTCACTGGCAAAGGTTTCCCCTGCTGCCTTTATAAAGCATCAGGTGACCATCAGTCCCCTCTCACTCGGGTCAGTTCTGCCCTTGTTGGTTGACATGCAGGTACAAAAGGCAGTGAGGAGACAGGAACTGGACTTAAAGAAAGTAATTAATACGTATTTACAGTCACTTCCACTGGAAATCCCCAAAGGTGGAGTGGCTGAACCAACAGCAGGGAAATCTGAGGAACGGAGACTGTACAGGAGTGGCAGAGGGAGAGAGGAAACAGTTCGTACTAGTGGAAGTTCGGAGGCTAAAGGGGCACAGACTGTGTAAGCGACACACTGGTGATGGATGGATGGATGCATTTGCAGAGTTCCCAGGAAACATCAGACAGAACAGGGAACACCTTCAACTGAAGATCTGCAAGAATGTTCATTTAATGATTTTTTTTTTTTTTGTCCTCCGCTATGAGTCACGAGTGGAACAAGATGCTGGGTGTGATCTTTCCAAGGTATTGGCTCTCCAAGATGCATTCCTGCTCAGTTTTTCTGCTTGATTATCAAAGTGTGATATAAGAGACCTGTGGAGTCAGGAATCTGGGTATATAGACCGGCACTGAAACAGTCCGTAAATGGGTCCTATGTGATAACTTGAAAGTTATCGTTTGCTTTAAAGAGGGGAATACACTGGAAAAGCAAATACTCCAGGTCTCAATTAGGCCAAGCTATAAACCTCTATCAGATGCCCATTTTTCTTCACAAACTCTCAGGGAAGGTGTATGTTACTAACAGTTTAAAGAATTTCCCTGTAGAAGTGGTTTCCCCAGGTAGATCATTAATGGAGAAAACCAGCTCTGAACATTTCAGTTGTGTTAGTTAAACCATGACTGAAAATGTGCACAGCTACCAGAGCAATTAATGTGGTATATGAACCCATACAAATCAGAATAGCAAAACCATATGATAATTTATACAGCTTTTCCGAAAATATTTACATTTCCCCCCTCTCCTCTGAGCAGCTGTAAAGCATTCTTTCATTCCCTTCCTGTGCCTAGTGAGATCCAGGAGGGAAAGAATCCTCAGCTTTGCCTTAGGGAATACATGGCAAGACACACTTGTGTGATACACATACTTCCATGAAGATTCATATATATTATTTAGTCAACAAAAGCTCCTTTCATGACTAATGAAAAGAATTAGGCACCCCAAAAATGAGATTCATGAAATAAATAGGTTATACTTCTCACAATTGTCTTTTTTTCACTTAATGAATATAAAAAAGGATTGTTTCACTCAAAATCTTAAATTCAATTAAATGGTTCCTGGCATGTGCTTTCTTCTCCCTGTCTTTCTTTTTGCAGGCTCCAGTAGTGTTGCCTTCCTCATGCTACTTTGGGCTATTTTATATTTGTCACAGTGAGAAACTTCTGGTAGACAATAAATAATCATTCTGGTACTTCAGGTTTTTGACAGAATCCAATTAGAAGTGGCATTAAGTGTCTTATGGCTCAGTTTGAATCCCACTGAAATAAACTGAAGGTCTCCCAAGTATGTACACTCGAACTGTATTTTAAATTTGTTATTGTAAGCTGTGATTTTTCCAAAGAATCTCTTCTCAAGTTCAGTTTCAAGGGCTTTGTAGTGAAAATGCATGTTAGTGTATAGTTTTGGACTGAGAACATGCTTTTATAAATATCAAATTCTGTTACTTGTTAACAGCTTAGCTGCAAAGTAAATTTCATATATAAGAAGAAGCCGTAGAAGTCATAGGAGTAAAATCTCTCTGAAGACTTGCCACTCCTAGTGTCTAATTCTCTTCCCCTCTCCACAGGGTTTTTATTGCACAATATACCTTAAAGCAAAAATAATCTTTAAAATCAATAGAAAGAAATAGGAAGAGTTTAACAAAGAAACCATCTTTTTGGAATAAACATTGTTCACAAATTATTTTGTAGTCTTACTTTAGGGTTGGTTTCATAACTCAAAGCTGGTTCAGAGGTTTTATAAATCATTCACTATCTGGATCCACTAAAAACAATGTAGTTGTTTTAGCTAAAGAATGTAGCAGAGAAAAATTAAAAACAAAATAGTTAAATGAGCAACAGGACTTTTTTCCTCATGCCTTTTAAAAAAATTACTTTTGAAAATAACATACTGTGAGTTAATATTAATCATATGAGGAGAGATCACGTAAAAAAAGGCTATCTAGTGATCTAGTTCCAAAATTCAGAAGGACTGTGAATCCTGTTAAATTTTCATTTTTATGCATCGAAACCATTTTTATAATGTAACATTTATTTTTGATAATTCTCAGAACTATAAATCATTTTGCTTTACAACCCTTGAGTCTTAGGATTTATGAATACAGCAGAAAATCTGTTTCCTATTTGTATGCTCTACTGTTTGGAATTACATGCTAGCAGAAGAAAATCTGTCCTTATACAAATGTGATAACACAAAAATATATGAAAGTGCCCTCGCTTAGGTATGACTAGTCAGGCTCAGTTGGGCAGATCTGGTGTGTTATATTACTTGAACTATTTAACGATAAATAAAGTTCTTGGCTCACAAGAAGAGGAATGTTATTACAATGTACATGGGCCATATACTTTATTCTGTTTCTGATTTGTGCCTGTAATTCATTGTAAGACTCGAAGGTTGAGGATCAAGTGTTCCAAATTTAACATAAATTTATACCACCTTTATTCCCAGTGAGTTCCCAGTCTTGGGACAGTTTGTCTTAGGCTGTAACCTCCTTTCTTTGGTTCGAACCAAAAGTCTATTTTGCACATAAGATACTGTTTTCCAATGGAAACAGCTATGCGTTCATCAAGGATTTCTCATCTTAAAAAACAATATTAATTGAAAAATTCTGAGCATTCTATAGTTGAATGCAAAGGAGCTTGCTGCTTTTTAAAGACAGCACAGAAACACATAATAATTGTACTTGCCTTTTCTGCATTAGTACAAAACAACCCTCCAAATAGCAATGGACATAAATTATTAAAAAGTTTTCTTTCTGTCTTAATAAAATTAAAACAAAACAAAACAAAACAACTATTTTGGAAGAAAATGTGTTCAGTTTATGCCAACTTTGACAGGATTAGAGTTTTATAGTGATATACAAAATCAGGATGCTTCTGCAATCACTGCACTCCTTCATAAAGATATGTGATCTTTTACAGGCTGAAAATTTAGGTCCATGAACAAGAAAGATGACAAATAACATCAAAAGCCTATTAGGTATCTGTTCAAGCTAGTGTAGTGAAGGCAAATTAATCTCTGACCGCAGTGACACACACAAAAGAACGTAAGTCTCTTCACCTTACAGTTTCTTTTCCTACAGGATTTCATAGAAAAAAATCCAATGCAGATACTTGAGATTTCTTTCAATAACATTTCAAGAGCATATTTTTAAACTTAGACATATCAACCATCCTCCTGCTGTGAGCCAAAGCAATTTCACCAGAGCCCTGTGAGCTTTGCAACTCAGCCTGATTGACTAGGTCAAGGGACAAAAGGTAGGAACATATGACAACAAAAAGAAAAGTCTCCTGGTCAAGGGCATTTACCTCTTTTAATGTTATAAGAAAACTAATACCTGCTAGGAATGTTCGAAGGATTTCCAAAGTCTTGACCGTACAATGACTTCTGTAGGACAGTTTCATGTGTCTTCAAAAATCCTACTGAAGTCCAAGGGTTGCATTCAAACACAAAGGTTTGCTCAGTTGTCACTACATTGAAATTCCAGTATTTTAACAGAAAAGAAAATGCTTGTTTTTCAAGAATAGTTAAAATATTGTACACTTTCGTTCATCCACATACATAATTAGCCAAAAATCCATCCTCTAAGCACACTTTATCTCTGGCAACATATGTGTGTTACTGTGTCCCATGCTGAGTGAATGCCCTAATACTTACATTTAAATGACATTCCTCTTCAATAATCCATCTGCTAAAATGAGTGTCTCAATGTTCAAATGACTTTGAGGTTCAGTTTGACAGACCTAAACAGCTACATCATCTTTCCAGGGATATCCCACTGGTTTTCGACAAGCATTTAAATGGTCTTCTGATTTTCTGTGGCTTTTCTCAAGGAAAATGGTGGGAAAATGCCATGCTTGGGCTACCTAGAAATGTAACTGCACAGAAATTTTGTAATCTAGAAGTCTCTTCTAGAGAAGGCTCATATCACATCAGTTTAGCAATTTTTCCGGGGGTTTTCCTTCCAGGCATTTTCAGTGAGACATCACAGCAAAATGGGCAGCTTTGTTGATTATGTAGGATATTTTTAAGCAGTTTTCATGATCTTTTTCAAGACTTTCTTCAGGATATGGATCTCTTGCAAGAACTATACAGACAGTTACTGAAATGGTATATATTTCAGGAATTAATACTGATGTGTCTAGGCCATAAAATAAAAATAAGACAAATTACTTGGACTGAATTGAGTTTGAATCAAAAGATTATTACTTTATTACACTTAAGTTGTCAGCACTGGCTATCTATAGTTCTTTGGCAAAAGATAACAAAACATTTAGTTGATTTCAATGACATTAACTTTAAAATATACATTTCATTTAATTTAAATCCAAGAAGAAAAATTAATAAACAAGCACAGACATATCATTGTCTGACAAAGGCCATATGTGATTTAAAGGTGTGAATGCATCAAGAGACACTTAAGACACTGAAGGCAAAAGCTGGTTGTTGTCCCATTGTATTCATTCCATGAATTATCACTGGAATTATTTCACCTTAGTGTCTCTCAGAACATAAACTCAAGAACAGAATAAGAATGAGGAGATAGAAGGGACCTTCCAGATGTCTATTGTAAACTAAGCAATGGTCCATCTGCCTTCAGGGTAGATGAAAGTATATTCACTCTAAAGACTCATTCTATTCCTATGTTTTTCATAATTTTCATTTAGATAACTGCTATAGAAAATTTTCCTACTGACTACCATGCTGAGCAACAATAGCTTTTTCCTGTGATTTGCCATGTGTCAGCAGCCTTTTTTCTTGTCCTAGACTGTACTTTATAGCTCAGACTACTTTTTGCCCTTGGACACCTGACACACTTCTGTTCTTGTCCACTGGGTCGGGTTCTACTTGATGCAAGATGTTCATTCATTTCTTATTAAATAAACACTCTGCCTGCCCAGGTAAATACTCTGCATTCACGGCAGTGAAAGAGTTAGCTGAAAGTGTGCATAAAAATATCACATTTACTGAATGGCAAAGGCCATGTGAATTGTGCAAATAAAACACAAAGTGCCTATAGTGAGGGTTTGCATAGCATGCTTGCTTTTTGCACCCCAGAAAAATTCTCCAAGCCAAAGCTATATTGGCTGCTACAGAAGGTTGGCTTGATACCTAAAAGGAGAGGCCAGGGCACTTGTTCAAACATCTCCAGTACCCCTGGCTCTTAGCAGAGCTCCAGGAGCTATAGCCAGGTCGTGTTTTGCAAAGCAGCTGTGAAGTGAGGGGTTATGCAAAAGGCATGTGCTCTGACTCTCCTCTTGGCAGGGGCGATTTCCACATCCTCAGTTCCTTTGCGCTCCACCTAAATAAATTCAAGCTACTTGAAACTGATGCGACTAGACCTAATTTTTCTCAAGATACTAGCTGAGCAGTCATGGTGAAACAAGAGAGTAGACATGCTAATATTAGCTTGCATTGTTTCTTTACCTGCCATATGGCATGCTATAGGATCTGGCCTTTGCTTGCCATGTTAACACACCATCCACTACTGATTGTGTCATTTCAGCTTTGCTGTCTATAACACAGGCAACACAAAGTTTATGAGAGGTTATATTTTATATGCGTTATCCTCCTTGTACAGACACTTCTGATTTTATCACACTTTTGTTCTACCAAATAAACTTTGAAGTTCAGTGCTGATTTGGCTGCTTGCATAGAAAAACCTGGTTTACATTCACATTATTCAGAAATATTGTTAGTTCGTGGAAGCCAATATAGATATTTCAATTGCCTCTCGAGGCATGGGATTGACTTTGGGCTTCTCAAGACCATAAAACAGGCTGAAGAAGCATGATCCTACTTCTCTGGGTATTTTGGTGTTTTTGTTTGCCAGTTTTCTGATTTGATCTAATTTTAAGACAGAAAAATTAACAAAATACCAGTATTGCACACCACTGATTGCTACTATGATGGCAGCAATTTTAATTTTATCAGATATTTATAAATAACATCCTATCACTATTTATTTATTAGTTATCTAAAAAAACCAGTAAAATTGGCTAAGAATACATCATGGAAAAATCAATTTCAGAATGTGGCTTATAAAGAGAAGATATTAAATACAGAAATCAAAGAATTTTTTTTCAGAAGTAGTCTGGTTAAAATCCACCAGAACTGTGGTGTATGAAAATAAAATTTATCAATAATGTTTATATGAAAAGAGACATTTCAAACATTGATAATGAATATAGCAGGTTCTCGTGTTGCACAACTCAGCATGACAACTAAGGCTCTTTCACACTGGAGAAACTTCCAGGGAGTCAGTGTAGCTGTTTTATATCATTTCCAGAATCACAGGCGAATATTTGTTAAAGGTTCTAGTTAGGGAGTGTTTTCTGGTGGGCATAGCCAGAGGCTATCTTCCAATAATGTACTTTTGAAAATAATTGTGAGCATAAAAAACAAGCGTCTTCACATTATTATTGCCAATGTTCTTTTTGGTGAAATCTGAGTGAGCCTCAGTAGCAGTCAAGTACAGAAACAGGTGAGCAGATGAAAACAGTAATATTAATTCTCACTTCACTTGCAAATTTATTTTGTTACTGAAGTCCTTAACTAAAATTTATTTTATTAAAGCCATAAATAATCCTCAGAACTGAAGAAATCCCACATTTAAAACCAGGAATGTGCTGAAAAATAATGATTTTTTCCTTGAACCAAAATCAAGAAAATATTGAGTCAAAGCTCTAAAACTGCAGATCTAAAAACTAAAATGGTCCGGAATCTCGGATTAAAATCACAGTTATTTTGAGGATAGAAAGACACAGGAGAAAAATAAGATTTAGCTGGCAGAAGATTTCCAGAGTAAAATGAACATGTGAGGAGTGACGTAAGAAGAATGAATAGCTGGATTGAAAACATATAGGATGAACAGCAGCTTATAACACTGCTTCAGAAACAGGAAAAGACATCTGGGCTTCAAAGAACCATGATGAAGGGAGGGGACAAATTTAAAATTTGGTCAGAAGAGATGACAATTCAGCAGCTTTCTGGGGTGGTTCCTCAGTCACAGCTCCTCCTCATATTGTTCTGGTTCTGCTGATTTTCAACAACAATAAACACCTGCCAAAATCAACCTGAAATCTGTTTTGGACACAAAATATAAGATTCCCCATGGAGTTAAAAGAACAAACTCCAAAAAAATGCTTTTAAAATTTCAATAACCATGATATTTTGGATTCTATCCATAGGAAATGCTGGTCTTTTTCAAATATGTGAGAGCATTTACTGGTATTACAAAGCTCTGGGAATTGTCACTGTCACGAAGGAGATTAGTGTCTTGTGCACTTCTTATGGTATTTTCAACTTCTGAACCATCCTGTGACTAAATTTCTATAATGAAAAACGTTTGTAGTACTAATGCTGACCTCATTTGTCTCTTAAATGCTAAATGAACTTTAACCTTATGAATCTAAAAATTTTTCTATAGAAACAAAAATCTGATCATCCATACACAGGAATGAAAAATATTGTACTTACTGGTATCCAAGTAAAACACTGTGGAGCAGAAAATGAACAGGTGATAACACTATTTGCACCTCTCTCTCTTTTCCTTTTAATCTTGTGAGATTCCTTCCAGCAGATTTATTTTCAGTTACATTAAAAGAATGCAAAAGAACAATTTTCCCAAAGTTTTATCTACTTTAGAGAAAGAACTACTGGAGTTTTGCAATGAGAAAAGTGTGAACCTTATCAGGTAAAATGAGGTGGTTTTGATTATTAAATAATGCCCTATTCTGCATAATTCACATTTCTTAGTCATCATTATCAAAAACTGCATTATAGAATTCTAGCCAATGAGGAAGGATGAATTAGTTACCCCCCAAAATAACTCTGTTCTAAGTAATAAAGCTCCAATCACCCTGTTGGCTGTTACTGAAAATGTCTCTGCACACACATTTTTGAGTGAGGTGACCGGGCACAGCGGGTACAAACAGAAACGTAGGACGTGTCACCTGAACTCCAGCAAACACTTTTTTACTGGGAGGGTGTCTGAGCACTGGCAGAGGTTGCCCAGAGCAGTTGTGGAGCCTCCCTCCTTAGAGGTATTCAAAAGCCTCCTGGCCATGACCCTGACCAACCAATGTTAGGTGGTGCAGCTTGAACAGGGCGGTGGGACAAGATGACCTTCAGAGGTCTCTTCCAAACTCAACCATTCAGTGGTTCTGTGTGATTCTGGGTCTATCATGTTTTTGTGCTTCTGTCTTTACCCCCTTACTGTAAACTTCTATTTGCTCTCTGTTTCCATAGTGCTTTAAAGAGAGTGGATAGCTAATAATTGCTTACAGCAATTCTCTTTCGGGCATAATACAAACTGAAGAGATAAATTACTCCCTGTATCATTTTTCTGCCACCGTTTTCAATATAATGAGCTGTATTGAAAAACCTTCAGATTGAGTAAAAACTGAATAATTCTCATTAGTATCTATCTTGGCTGTAAATAAAAAAAATCCTGCTTTAGTTGGCTTGTTTTGTTTGTTTTGTTTGTACCTATCATTCATAGGTAGTACAGTAAAATATGAACAGTGCAGGCACAGCTGTATCTGTCTCTTGTTTCTAGATCCTCTAAAGCTCTGTTTTGAAAAACATTTCACAAGTTCAGTCCAAGAGGAAAATATTTTTCAAAATTCTGGTACTTATTTTAACATCTTGCACTGGAAATCCTTTGAAAGTTGATCTGGACAGATTTGGAAAACTGTCCAAGGTCTAACTCTAGGGTTTTCCTATCTATTTTCAACATGATAATTTAATTGTTATCTTAGTAGCTGATGAATTTTGATAAATGTTAATCAATCTCATTATATTTTTTTAATTAAAAGAAGTTTTTTATTTTAAACCAATCTAGATTTACCCTTATCTAAAACTTTAACAAGAATGGGCAAAAGGCCTCATTTCCATTTAATTTAGCTTTAACTGCTGTTAATTTATCAGGTTCTGTCCAGAACTTTTTCCACGATAAAAATAACAATAGGCAGTTTTTGGTATGATTTTCTACTTACACATGCAATGTTATAGCAATGAAATCAACATTTATGATAATATAAACAATCTGAAGCTACTTTAAATTAAATCAATAATCCAGAAAAATAATTAGTTTTTAGTCTCAGTTTGTAATTACTTGATCACAGTTTCTTCTAATTCTGCTGTCAGTGGATGAAGATGTGCTTCATTACCATGAGCACTACCTGACAGCCTTTTCTGAGCATTCTCAAAGGCAAGTCAAAATCTGGATGTTCATAGAGCCTGAAGTTTCTCCTGTGCAGAGAATAGGTCTCGCTGGTTATGCTTGAGATGTACTAGCAAAAAATGAGTGGATAATATTTTAGCACTTTGTATGTTACCACTTCATTAGAGTTATTGCAAAAGTGCCCCTGAGGCAAAACTAATGACCAGATTTTCACTTCTATACCTGACTTACCTTAGTAACACACTCCTGGCCAGTGGTTGTATGCCCAGGGAAACCCAGCTGCGCTTGCTCCTAAATGTTAATACAATACTGTCCTGTGACTGACTTACAGCATGCCAGACAAGATGCTTGTGTAGGAACGTCCTCAAGGCCCTCTCCTAAAAGAGCCCCTTGATCATTTCTTGTCTCTGACAAAAGGCAGGCAGGGTTTTTTCCTCTCAGAAAGCTCTCGTCATTCATATTTCACCAGTTACAGAGAAAAGGATTTGGGAGGAAAAGCATCATCATTCACGTGTTCCTCCAGTGAGTTAAGGATCAGGTGTATGTGGGGTTTTCAGAAAACTCAGAAATATTAATTGTGAATTGCTTTCTTTCCCCATGAAGAAATCATTCTTTCAAGTTGTCAGTTCAGACCTTTCTATGCCAGTTTCAGAACTGAACATGCTGTTATTTGTAACAACACTAACATCCAAAGAAAAAGCATAAATAAGTGCACTTAGGAAATTTGCATGGTTTCCTTGAGATCTGAAACAAGATTTTCCTTTAAAACAATATTTGAAAGGCTTTCACGTGCATGCCAGATATTTTGAAATTTTACATCTATAAATACAAGTTCTGTGGAACATAATTAAGCAGATTGAGGCATCAGTCCCCCGTACTAATCAAAGGAAGAATTTTGGGGCAGAAAGATAGGTAAGATTTCCTTTTTCTCTCAGTGAAAGGGTCACATGTCATTGCTTTGCATTGAACATCAAGGAAACAGTGCAGCGCAGGTTGTAACGAATCAGTTTTTAATCACAAACTGTAATTTTGACCTATCTTGCAACCCCATGTTTTAAGAAAGCGAAAATTCAGAAAGTGAACAAGGTTCATTAAGGGGACTTTTGTCTCTTTCTGCTGTCAATTCTGTGTAAACAAATACAAAGTTTCCTTTACTGAAGTCCACTGTGGTGGAATAAGAACATGTTCTACTTGATCATGCTTGTGGAATGTTTTTTTGTAAAAGAAACTATTTTGAAAGCTACATTCCTGGAATGCACACGGATTCCAAATCTGTCTTTGTCCAGTCAGATGCTAATCAGAAATATGCTTAAATGATTGAACAGAAAGAAAATCAGGAACTCACTCAAGTCAGCGCTGAATTCTTGCAAGTTTCCAACCGCTTGGTATGATTTTTTTACTGCCAACAGCAATAGGATCATAAATTTGGCTTAGTTCTGTGGCAACAGGTTTGATCTTACTGAGATTCACTGAGTTAGTGATGAATACAAGTCGAGCTGTAACTTAGAGAACAAGACAAGCAGACTGGAGCGAGTTAGCACCCTTGTAGAGGCAGAGGGAGTTAGTGACACAACACAACAAGGGAACTGATCTTCACCGTTATGAGCTCTTCCCTGCAGCATTACTTGAGTCTCTCTGCTGAATATTTTACTGTGTGCAAACACACTTTGCTTTGTCCCCCCTTTTCAGACTGTACAGCGAAATGGTAAGGTGAAAACTACCTTCAGCCAGCACAGCTAGATATACCAAAGGTTTTGCTCCTGTTTTTTCAGTGACTGTCCTAATTCCCCTTATTTTTAATGTTCCACTCTTTTTATTGTTTTTCTCTGTACATAAGACATCAATCGTGATTGCAATTTTCACACAAGGTTCTGATGACAGGACAACACACAAGAAAAGAAATTTCCAGTTTGATTTATGTAGAGCTGTTCCCTCTGCTATTACAATAAGGAAATTAATAAAGACACAGTTCCTATATCCTGAAAAACTCATTAAGCACTGGCAGACAATGAGGGACGAAGCTGTGATGTTCACATCCTCTATTTTTATCTCTTGTTTGAATACAAAGAAGTTAACTTCCAAAAGTGAATGACTACCTAGCCCTCTCAGTTAAAAGTGGAGACATATACCAGGGATTTGCAGCAGAAAGAGACCCAACTGAAGCTAGTGTTCTGTCTTCTCCAAGACTTAATATTTTTTATTCATTCTCGGAATATCCACACTTTCATAAACAAGATCAATTATATATTCAGGGCCTTGTTACCACAGATCTAAAGCCCTTGGACCAAACGAAACACACTGAGCCAGGTCCTAACCAGAGTTTCAAGGAAACAGCAACAGCTTGGGCCAGCTCAGCGTGTCCTACTTCCTTTGTATGTTTCTAAGCATAGTTTACATTTTTGTTTGGAGAGATAGCTGTTTTCTACCTTCAAAGTGCAGCTAAATGAACCCATTATTATCAGAAGGAAAAAAGAAATGTTTCAAAACTGTGTTCAAACTTTTTCCTGCATAACATGCTCAGAAAAAATGAATGAGAACTTACATTTTCTCCTGCTTCTTTTATATGAAATTGCTTAGAAACAGAATACAGTTGAAACAAACACTTCAGTAAGGTTCTCGAAATGACCCAAAGCCAGACTTTTTGTGCTAAGGGGCTGCAAACACTTAGGTCATATTACAGTTGATAGCACTTTGTTTTGTTTGTCTGCCATAGCTGCAGATGACAAGGATCCAAAAGCCATTGACTTGAATAGGCTTTGGATTGACTATGGGGAAAGGATTTCCACTGCAGACAGGAATGCTAGAAACATAATCATTTAAGGCTCCGGTTTCAGAAAAATTATTCCAGCCTCTGTCTTTCTCTCTCTCTTGCACATGCACACATTTACTTAGGATCAAATTCTCTCTCCTTTGTACATTAGATAACCGTAAAGCCACTGAAGCCATTCAAAGAGCAAGGTGTAATACAATGTGAAAAAAGCTTTAAATACGTGCCCATAGGTGGAACTGAATTGTTGAAAAACTATCAGGCACGCTCTCAGATGAGGTCAGCAGATTACTACACGCTTTTACGTACAACATTGCCCTCAAAAAACTCCCTTGTATTAATATCATATTAAAGACGGTAGTCAGGCTAGAATGGGCTCCATGGCTAGAGTGTGCCAGAACTGGCATTGCACTTTCTTCACCAGAGAGAAAAATCCTAGCCTCGGGCTGGCTGGGCTTTTCCAGACCATAAATCACATGTGTGGAGTGACTGGTCCAGACAGCACTCACCAACACATGCGTGTCTCAGACTTCCTCAGAACAGCTGAAAACAGGATTAATTCAGTTACCAAGAAAAGAGGACCAAGGCATAGCAGCCAAGTAGCTTGCTGCTATCATTTATTTTAAACTTTCAAAAGAAAAGAAATCATTTAAGAGAGCCAGGGGTGCATAAGAGGAGGAGAGTGATGGGGAGAGAGAGAGAAAAGGGAGAAAGGAAAAGGAGCTCTGACTCAGTCAGTGAATCACTTTTTTTTTTTCTCTGAACAAAAGGTCAGACTCCTCATGAACAGCTAAAGATCTTGTGAACTGATAACCTAAGTGTCCCAAGGAGACAAACAGTAATTTTCAGTTTCATCTCTTTTTTCTGTGATAATTCAAACAAGTAATAGTTTTGGGTTTCATTAAATCCACAAATTTCTATGTTAACCAGATATAGTCTATTAAGAGAATACATAAATAACTTGCAATGGGGAAAAAAAAAAAATTAAATATTTTTTACAAACAAAAAGATGAAATTTTCTACTGAACAAAATAAATGCAATTTACAAAATTACCTTAGGTCACAGAAATTGAAGGCACATGAAGTAAATTAAGCCCTTACAAGGTGTCTTGATGCATCCCTCAGGACTTGCTGGGCGTTCTGGACACTTAAGTGCTCTTCCTGGCTCTGTCACTTGCTTTCTGGATTAATAAGGACTAGCCACTTCTACTTGTGTCAGTTTGCTAATGCCCTTTAGCACTGACTGCTTAGAACATTATACAAAAGGTATGTTTCACTCAAAACTTTAAAATACCAATTCCCTAAAAACCAGTAGATGAAATGGATGTTGTTTTATTGTGCATGAGCCGTGTTGATGGACATGAGGCACATGACAGCCACTGGAGAAGACAAGCAGAGGAAACCAGAGGCTGAAATCCGTCTCACAGAGAGACCTGCATTTGAACATTAATACGTGAGTGAGGTAAATAAAGATCTAGTAAATGGAATCTGGAGAGCTATTTGAGATGAGACTCCTATATAGGGATAAGGCAGTAGTGCAACTGGACATCTTCTGGGGTAGCTTGCCTTGCCTCCAGCTGCCAGAAGGATGTGGCTGTCCTGGAAGTGCTGCATCATATCTGCCAGCCCCGGGGAACTGACCAAGAGACAACATTAAGGGTTGGACTTGATAATCTCAGAGGTCTCTTCCAACACAGTTGATGCTATGAGTCTATGATTCGATGTCCCTGTTTAGTCAACTGAATCTTGCCGCAAATAAGGGTTTACTTTGAAACATGAGTTGAATAGCCCCTAGCTGCCACTGATATAAATGATATCTACATGATATAATAACTCAGTTCAGTAGTTTTTATCGGGTTGTTTAGTGCCATTTAAGGTGCCTTCAGGCATCCTACTTGGACACCAGCTGATGTTCCAGAAGAGCACAGTGTTTTCATGGGTCCTGTCATACCTGTCTCATCCATGTATGAATTTGCCACTCAGGGCAGCCATTCCAAATGGCACTACAGGCTTAGTTAGTTAGTGTTAGTTAATAAATGCCAGTGATGGCAAAAAAAAATAGGTGTTTGAGATGCTGATCTCAGATGAAGACTTGTAAATTTAGTTGCCTCAAACTATGAGTTGGGTCTTACTTTCCAGTACAATTTAAACTCAGGACAGGTGTCAAGTTTCTCTGCAGGGGCACGGAGACAGGAAAGTGACACGGGAGGCACCTGCTGCATTAGGGGATTGGAAATAAAAATACCCAGCTCGTTGCAAACATCAGCAATAAAGCTGTAGTTTACAGAATTAAAATGACCTTTGCAAATTTTACCTACAACTTCAACTTAACATCAAACTAATTTTTCAAGTCTGAACCTAATTCACTCATCAACTGATGTCAATTATTATCTCATTAAGTCTTTTTGTCAATTTAATTAGAATTTAAAGTAAATATGGTAGGAACTGGTGTCAAAATTTCAGTTTACGTACTTTAGTTCATAGACATTTTCCATCATTTTAGACAGCTAATATATTTTTTTTATTCAGAACTCTCTATGAAAACTTCATCGGAAATATAATTCCCCACAGCCCTTTTTTTTCCATTTTTGAATTTTTATAAGAATGTATGTCACAGGTGTACTCCCATTCTTATTAACTCTCTCGGTAAAATAAAGAGAATGGATTGAGAGAACTTTATTACCTTGTGTTCTTATTCTGGACATTATTTTGGGAAATAACACTCTGTTTGAAACCAACTCTTCTTAATTAAAAATCAGTGTATCTATTGTATCCTGGTGATAGTTATATTACAAAGACACATGTTTCAGTACTATGGACTACATATGAATTAAACACCTGCCCAGTATTTTTAATAACATCAATATAAAAAAAAACTATTAGACCGTCAAATTATCTTCACAAAGCGGTGAGATTCATCCTGTCTCTGGGGATTTTCAGATATTAGACTGAATCAATGTTTGTTCTTGGCCAACTCTCTGCTCCTTTCTTTGTTTCATTATGTATAAATATGTACATGCATTGTTTACAAACTGTGCACACTAAGCACGGCCAGCTCTGATTCACAGCTGTGAAATTAATCATGCTCTATGTACAGGGGATTTCGGGGAAAATTGTTTTATATCACTACACTGACTCCTCTGCAGTGCTTCTTTTCTTGTGTGATAAATCTTTAAGGCCAGGCAGCGCAACTGGTAAATTAAATCTACGATTACATAACAGGATCAAACAACAGAAGATTAAAAGTGAAAGGGCAAAAAAAANAGCACAGTAAATTAAAACATACATTGGAACATAAACATACAACATTCAAAGAATAAGTTAACAGCTTAATGTGTTAACTGTTTGGCATAAAGAAGACATTTACCCTTTTAACTCTTTTTTTGTAATCTCTTCATCTGATGCAGATAGCAGCGCACAACAAGGCAAAGTTAGCATTCCTGCCTGACGTGTGACATGAGATACGTGACAGAAGCCCAGAAAAAGATCAGTGGGTACCTCTGAAATTGTTAATCCAGATTAATTAGTGAACAGCTTCCATGCATCATAACAGCAGCAAATGTTTTTTGCTGGTTCATAGCCTGAATTGCCATTTTTAGAGTTGTGCCATTTCTGATTTTCTAAAATTATTTTCACTGCAAGGGAGCACAATACCAAGGCTTTAAAATTTGTATTTCTTTTACAATCAGGGAATTACCAACTCAGGGATCTGAACAAAAAAGACAACTTTTCAGTAAACTAACATCTATATCTTTCAAATGTGGAACAAATTCTACTTCCAGATATGTCATGTGGTAATATTGGAAGGAAATCAACAATCAACATGAAGAACTAATCAGTGGGATTTATTGCTAGCACCTCATAATGCCATAGAAAATACAATGGCACAGGACCTATGGGACTGACATTTCCCCACAAAAGAACAGGATCCCCACAGCACTGGAAATGAAACCAGACAATGAAGACAACTGAGTCCTGCACATTGGTTCTTCATTTTTGCCAAAGAGATCTTGAGAGACCTCTCCAGAGACCTCTAACAGATGTAGAAGTGGTGGATGGCAGTCACTGGCAACTTGTGCAAAATACTTTCTTTCTTCCATCTTCTTTTTCACCTTCCATTCAAGAAAGACTTGTTCAGAAGTTCTCTGGATCAGAGTCTGTGTTCCAGTAACAATTCTATGTGAGACAGGACAATAAGATTGTGGGCTTCAGAGAAGATTTAACCTATCTGTGTTGCCCACTCATCAGGTTGACCCAGGCTTGATAAAATGGATGGGACCAGATGCCTGTGAAAAGTAATTCTGACCAATTGTGTACTGAGCAAAGATCCTGTAGTTACAGGATTTTTACATTCTTCTGCCTGAGATCCACATCCCAGGTCTTCCTCATGAGCCAGGTGGTTAACAACTTTGTAAAAAATCCTAGGAAGAGATCAGGCAGTTCCCTCTAAAACAGTTTGTATCAGTAAGGCTGCAGTCATTCCTCTCCCTAAGAACAGAGTAAAATTCCTCCTGCTGAAGAGGAGGATACCAGAACATGGGATCTTCTCTAGACCTTCATTACAGCACTGTCTTTTATTGGAAACAGATCGGGCACAGGAAGATAGATGTGAATGTCCTGACCCAGAGGGTATTATGTAAAATGGAGAAAATCACTCTGCTAACAGCTATGTTTAAGAAAAAACAAAAAATTTTAGCTCCTAAGTCTGGAAAAGTGTTTCAAGGACTAAACTAGTTTCCTAGACTTTCTTAACTGCAGCCTTGAGGTGTACACCAAAACACTCTTGGGAAAGAATCACAGAGAAAACTCGTACTTTTGCACCTCCTATCAAAGTCTTAGTGCTGTTGAGACAGTTTTCAGAGCCTATCACCATCTGAGTACAGTGGCTACAGAGCAGAGGTCTAACCTTCATACTTGCGGCACCCAAATTTTAGGCAGTGCAGCGCTAAGCTGAACCGACCCCTAACTCTTACCTGAAACTCAAGCTTACCAAAGAAATTTATTTTTTTTTTCACTCATTGAGCATTGGACTTCAGAAACTCTAAGCATTTTAATAATAAGATTTTTATGTTGGTTCTCTTTTTAACACTTTTTTACAGGAAGATATAGATTCATGGTTACAAAATAAAGCGGAAAAGATCTTAAAAAGAAGAGTAAATCATAAACTTAAGAGCTGAAATTTGTATCGCTCATTGTTCTTCCTGAAGATATAGGCCCACAACGAGAACAAAACATCATTAAAGTTAATAATTTTCCATTCCATCTATCCATACTAGTTTCAGGACTTCACTGCTTCAGACTTTCGAAGCCAATTTGTACTGAAATGATGATGTGCCATACAAAATAGGAATTGAAACATGTTTATGGTTTTGCATCATGACAGTTAAGTAGGTGAAATCATCCTGTTTTAATTACAAAGCAACTCCCCCTCAACTATGTTTCTTATGGTTAATGTTTTTCCCCTAATAAAATGCAAAAGATTATTACTAGAAAAACTTATGTCATTTCTTGACAAAGAAGAAATATATTTCCTGTCTACCATGTGTCTAAATGCTGTTCACTTTTCCAGTTCAACAATACCACTGAGTCAAAAACAGCTTTGCATAAAGAAGGATTTGACCTTATTTAGGTTTGTGATGAAGAAGATATTGAGAGAGAATGAGTAATATGCTACATAAAGTTAGTCCGAAGTCACAGGAGAAGTGGCTTGTAGTAAGATGAACTACTCAGAACCATGTTATGTTCCCCAGTACACTGGAAATAACCATATAAACTGAATAACTGTCCCACACCCTACATGTCAAGCATTCATTACATGTTCTTTATTCACACCTTTAAGTGCCATCTGACATAGAAGACATTATGTCAAACGTTTCTCATAACAGTTGTAAAAGCTTGTATCCTGAAAGTGCCATTTTTTGGGCTCAGAAAACACGTAATTTTGCTTAGAAGTGCTGACTTCTCAATTGCCTGACTTCACAAATGCCATGGGCATTCATTCAGAAGGACAGCTGTCGGAGAAGAAGGACTTATGTTCTTTTCTTGATGTCTGTCTTGGTGCCAGAGCATATATTCAGAGGCAAGAAACTTGGTTTCAAAGTTTCTTAAAAGAAAACTCTACTAGACATTTTCTTTTCTCAAGAAGAGAGCCTCAGCTACCAAACTCTAGCTTGCTCCTCGTCATGGAGCTCTTGAAACAGCATCTGTCTGCAGCTGGAGCAAAGAAACTTTCTTCTCCAGATTTGTTCCTCTTCTCCCACACCGTTCACCTCAGAAGAGTCTCTATGCCCAAGTCTTATTGCTGTGTTTTACACAATTTCTCCTTGAATGACAAAGATAAACAATCCTGGAGAAGAAAGCCAAATTTGTAAACTTTTGCTGATGTTCAGAGTGGAAAATGATATTATTTTCTTCACATTCAATAAATTACTGAAAATTTCTCTGAAAAATGTTAACTCCTGCAGTAGTAGAAAAAGCACTGATCTAACTTTTCATGGTACCTGAAACAATGCCTCAAATATCGCTTTGCTAATGACTTTTTAATCACAGAATCATAGAATCATTTAGGCTGAAAAAGACACTTAAGATCATAAAGTTGAACCAAGAATGTTTGTCTTGATTCATTTTGAAAGGGACAGTTTAAAGTTTTTCAAGCTGTGAGTCCTAATCTCAAATACAGTAAAACATATGAGGAACTGTAGCACAAAATCTCTTTTTCCCCTCAAACATGTTATTAACAGATGTTGGCCTCCCACACATTCTGCAAACTGCTTACAGGTGGCAAGGAAATTGTTTTAAAACACTCTAACAAAGACTTTGAGTAAGCTTGTACCACCTACCCAAAGAGACCTTAACAGATCCCCAGAAAGTCATCACGGAAGGGTAACACGGGGTATTCGAACCAGAAGGTCATTCTTCAAGAAGGGGAAAATGCTTTCCAGCACGAGAGGTGGAATTAAGCATAAACTCTGGCAAGTTGACAATAAGATAGGCCAAATATCACTTTCTTAAATAATTGCATGAGGGATAAAACCCACGAATAAAACTTCTTTAAACATATAAAAAGCTGGAAGCATGCCAGTTTGTCTTCAGGGTTGATAGTTCATATATAAGGTAAAAAAAGAATTTCTCCAACAAGATGGAGTTGTAACAGAAATAATAAGTGAATTATTTGCATTGGTGCTCACTATAGAGTAAGGCAGGTAAGCTCTGACACTGAGCCTTTCCTTATGGCAGACATATCCAAGGAAATAACTCAAAGTGAAGTTTCCTTAGTAGAGGTTAGAGTTCTGATGAGTTCTTTAACATTGATAACACAAAGAAAGCAACATAGTTTTTCCCTTGAAAATTCAAAATAGGATTATATTTGAGATTTTCAGAATTGCTCACATCAGCTTGGATGCTGGAGGACTGAAGATGCTGAATGAAAAGGTGTGTTTTCAAGGAATCTGAGGAATATACACGCTGGTAAGTCTTTTTCTTTTCTTGCTGAACTGCAGAAGGAACTGCATGAATAAATACATTGTAACGGGGAATACACAGTATGAGTTTTGCTGGCAGAAATTGTGCTTTGCTACAGACTGAGGGGGAAAAAAAAGGTGAACTTCATAAACTACACCTGGATTTTCAAAGAACTCTCAGACTTCCTCATAAAACTCTTATCCTAACAGGGAAGGTTTCCTCACAGATTAAAGGTCAGTTAAAAATTGGGAAACAAATAATGAGAGCAAACAATGCGAAATGCTCGTAGTGCCAGTCCATGAAGATCTGCACTTCAATGCATGTGGCTAAACATAAATGGTCTGGGGTGAAAAGGAACACAAAAACTTTGCTGGTAACCTCTTTTCAAGACAGTAATGCCAGAAACTGACTTTGGAGAGTTGAATGTGTTAGATGATATTGGTTGAGTAAGAGGTCAAATGAAAAGTGTTGATAAAAAGAAAATAGTTAAAGTCTAGTTACCCAGGGGCTTTAAATAAATAAAATAAATAAAAATAAAAATAAATAAATAAATAAATAAATAAATAAATCACTTTCCAGTGAGGAAAGGGATTTTTGGATCACCGTTATTTCTCTAGAATAACCAGTTCAACGATTATCAGCAATGAGAGGAAAATAAAATGCTGTTAAATACAGAAAAGGAAACCTTGTACCACTATAGAAATCAAAAATGCCCTCCATGCTGTGTAAAGTTCTCCTCACCACTCCATTCTCCAAATAAATATAGTAAAACTTGTGAAGGTATAGAAAGCTGTGACAAGGATGATGAGAGGAAAGGAATGCTTTCCACATGAGAAGATTTTAAATAGTCTAGAACTCTTCTCAATAAAAATGGGACCAAGAGCGGTTTGACAGGCTGTAAAATCATGAACAGGCTGGAGAAGCTGACTGGGGAATAATCCTACTCTGTATTTTATAGCAGGAGGATGAGAAAGAACCAGGTAGAATTATCAGGCACTAGGTTTGAAGGAAGTAACTGGAGCACTTTTTCACACAACACCTCATTATACTGTGGGACTCACTGCCACAGAAACCTTCCCGTGCCAAAAGTGTAAATGCGTTCAAAAACACGTTAAACAAATTAAGGGCTGGAAGATCCATCAAAAACTAATAAACCTGATGATGTGGTGTAATCTTCAGTTTGAGAAAGCCCCAAGAAGAGATGGCTGGAAGCTGCACAGCTGTGCAGTTACCAAAGCACTTGCTGACCACTATCAACAATATGATATTGGCACAGATGAGTTTTCGATTTGACTAAAACCAGATGCTTTTAAATTCTTCTCTTTTGTCACAGTTTCTAGTGAGTTCCCTTCACCCTGAGAATAATTCCTGAGGTCTGTACTACCCCTGTGTCTTCAGTGTCTTTCCCCATCTGACAATTTATTTGGGCCCATGTCTTGCATATGAATGCCCTCATTCCTCTTTGGTGCTTGGACTGGATCCATAAAGGGAAACCAAAATTCATTTTATGTCGAATCAGTCCAACCAGGACCACACTTCTCCCTCTGGAAGTAAATGTCCCTTTCCCTTGACCACCTAAATTTTTAAATTAGGAATTTTAATTCCATCGTAACAGGCAGATACATCTTGATTGCAGAGCAGTTTTATTGGCTTTATTGAAAAAAAAAAAAAAGGAAAAAAAAAAAGAAAGGTATGAGAAGGAAAACAAGAAGGTATCTAGAAAGAGCAAGGAAGCTATGAACATTAAGTTATAAAAGAAGCCAAAATAATTTCTCATTATCGTTAAAACTTGAACTGGTCAGCAATATCAAGTTGTAGCACTTTTAAAATACATGGCACATTTCCACACATGAAAATTGCAGTCTTCAATTTTATATTTAACTCCATTTTTCCTGTCTCCTGTTTTAAAATGTATTAATAAAACACTGAAAATTATTTATTCATTAACCCATCTCATTGGAATGCAGAGAAATGCTATAGAATGCGGGGGAAAAAGGTTTACAAGGAATTAAACTGAAAGCACAATAAAGATCTTTCATTTTCTTTTCCATATATTATAGAGAAGATCCAACAACCTAAGCAGTTTGGTACGCCCTCAGCCCCATCTTTTCCTTTTGGTCCAGGGATACCAATGTCCTCCTCTTGTGCAAGAGCTTTGGAAAGCATATGTTTTTGTCCATCAACAGATTTATCAGTCAAAAAGATGTTCTCTCTGTTTTATAATACCTTTTAGCTTATTGGTAGCATTTTCTAAAGGACTCTACAATTTCCAAATCCAGTTCATCAGAGAAGTGGTGAATGACTAGTCAGGGCTTTAGAAAACATTATTTTTCTTCACAAAGAGACCTATTCTTATGTCATGGTATTACTGTCAAAGAATGCAAGAGATGCATAAGTTTCTGTAGAATGTGTTCTCATACTCACTTCATAGGCAAGTGCAGCCTCATCCAAAACAACCAACCAAGTTATTAAGTCACTCACATAGACTGAGTATTCATACCCACTGATCAATTTACATATGTCTAGAATTGTGGGCCTACAAGGGTCTCTTTTCCACCTCGGAAGCCAGATCCCAAAATCCATCACCCATAAATCAGGTAATATGTTGAATTACTTCATGTATGGCTATAATTTCAAATTATGGTGAAAAATATTTATTTACAGAAATGTGTCTGAATAATTATAGGCCCTGTACAATAAGCCTAAATAAAACTTGAAGACCAAACTGGGGAAGAATCTTGAGGGGCTTCTAAAGAGATCAAAATTACCTATAATTGAAAATGTTAGAATGTTAGCATATGAGTTTCTTGGTGTTTTTTCATGGTTTCTTTTCTATTTT
>VWZG01008067.1:985-87893 GCA_013396735.1 Grallaria varia | reverse complement strand
CATTTATTCCAACACAGAGATCTGCTTCAAAATAAATTGCAGATCTTGCTGAACCATGAGTGGGTAGATCACTCTGCCCAGAGTGACTTTCCCCTTGAACATTATAGCTCCCTTTAAAAAAAAAAAAATCTTTTAAGCCGACTGCTGAACAATAAATACACATTTTTTTTATTCTTATCATCTGCGGTTCTATCTCATATTAAAAAGTAAAAATTTAAAAATTGCTCTTAGTATAAGCGCCATAATGCTCCAAAAGTCTTTAAAATATATGCTAAAACCTGCTGAAGAATGAACATAAAGGTATCTTTTCTTCCACATCTTTCAGCTTTCATTGCATCCCATGATTTCCTATATTTGTTGAATTCTATATTACGTTTGGTTTTACTTCTCATAGCTATTTGGAAAATTAATATTTCACATGAATATCCTGCCATAATATTTCTTTCTCTTCTGTGTTGCCTGCTTCCCTTTATTCTCTCCTACATAACTTAGCTGACTTAGCAGTTTTGCAAATACCTCCTCCCTTATCTTTGTTTCAGTTACTAACTGTATTTTTGCCCCACAGGTCTAATTCACAACACATTCAGCAAACCTTGAAACAATCTCTTTCTGGCTTTGAGGATTGTACCATTTAATGCCTGAATAAAGGCATCTGTGTTAAAAATCCAGTTTATTCCAACTACCTCAGCTGCTCTAGTAAAGGCGTTCCCTTACAGGAAGCTGTCTCAGTGAGAACATGAATTTACAAAGAAAAAGAAACTGAGTTTTGTTATTTTTTTAGTCTATCATTTGTTTTTAGCTCAGTAATAAGAAAGAGATGTAACGCAACTAGCAACTAATCTAGTGCTAGTACAATGTGGTTAGCAGAGTATGGTTGGCAACTAATCACATACCACTAAGAGTAAGTAATTCATGACTTTGAGAATAACCGCTGAATTTTAATATATTCAAAAATATAATGATTACTGGTAATTACAAGTCAAAATGGAAGTATACGGAAGTTAGTAAAAATAACTTAGAAAAGATCAGCTTTTCAACGAGCAAACCAGCTGAGCTTAGGCTATATCGAAATGTTGGAGGCATCACCATTACAATTGTAGATGGAGCTGTATGATTTCACCTTTTTTGGTCTTATATTTCAAAAACCCTTTGTTGAAAGAAATGGCGTGATGGAGACAGAAGTGATGAATGCATTGAAAAATTGCTTCCTGTCATAAATGACTTTATAAACCTACTGGGAAATTTTTCATGTCTACATCTGGTAGATGGTGACTAATGCAGGATAATCAAATTAGTAATCATTCAGCCAGTAGGGACTAGTGACCACACGAAGGTCCAGTGACTAAGGCAAGATTAGAAGTTGATATGTGTAAATCACAACTGATTCTAATCAGAAGCAGATGCCTGATTTCAGACAGGTCTTCACAGACAAGATGTCAGAAAAGATTAGAAATAATTGAGTAGATGGAGACAATGAAATGCAGACCACATTATCGTGCAAACAATTGACAGAATTCTATGCAAGTAGGTAGGCATAGCTTAAATGCACAATGTTCACAAAAATACATATGAAAAATCATTATTTTATACCTGAAGACAGTATAATATAAATGAATAATATTTAGTGTGTACATCATCTGCAAACACATTGTGAAGATGTGGAATAAATTGAACATATGAGATAATACATTCATTCTCTGATTTTCTTTGGCTTAGAACCATTAGATTTAATCATTTGTTATTAATTTACAGATTTTATATATGCTTTTGAGTATTGTATGTTTATATTTATCCTAAAATAATTCTAAACTGTAAGTTCCATTTTAAAATGTTCCTACTAGTGAATACCAATTAAAAAGCATAGATTGACTGCAAAATAAATTTGTTATGATATTCATTATCTCATTATTTTGCTTGCTTCAGGAAATTTTACTGCAACTCAATGAAAGCTTTCTATAATTATTGACATATATTTTTGTTCTTACTTTGCAGGTCCTATGTTGAATGTGTATCAGTACCTGATAAAGAAAACGGGAGCTAAAAAAAGGGACAGTGTACTTTTTGTATTTTAATAATTTTAACAATTTTAACAATTCATAGTTTAGGAGGATATGCTTCTCCATCGGTACACTGAAGAATAAATGCTAAATATATAACACCTCCTTTTACTATCTATTACCTCATTCACATATGCGCAGAGAACGAACTATAATGAATTGTATGTTACACAGATTTGAATTTATTAAGTGCATCTTGCATTAACACTGTTCTCAGCTGCATCTGGAAGGAGATGTTTTGCAATAGAAGTATTCCTAGTGCTAGCAGAAGACAAAAATACACTCACTCTAAAGCCATGCCAATATTTTACCAGTAACAAGCACAATGGTGGGCACAGAGAAAAGAAGTTTTACATTCAGATAACTGAGAGATTTTAAAAAAGTGATTGTGAAATGCCAGGTCAGAGGTTAATTTTACTAAGTGAGATATTTGTATGATTCCCCAATTTCTCGTTATTTGCCAGTTTTGATTAGGTGATTTCTCAGACTTTGATCATTTGCCAGGTTCTCAGTCTGAATACTCATTTGACTCATTGCACATCCCACTCTTTGACTGGCCAGCTAAGTCTCACATGGCTCCATCTCCTGTCCAGACCATTTTACAAATTGTATGTGCTGATATCTATTTGTAGTTCTCTGCATGAATACTACTGTGAGTAGCGACCTAGACAAACACATGTGCAAACACTACTCTGACATAAATGGTCTTCTAAGCCAAAGAACAATTTAGACAAAATAAGAACTGGAGGATATCAGTAAAAATGTGAGTCAGAGGCTTTCCTGCAGACTCGATGGGTGGGTAAGATTAATTGGAAGGACCAAGCTTACAATAAAGTTACATATTTACTTTTACTGCCTGAAAATGGACATCAAATCTACCAATGCCTTTTACAGAAAGGTTTTTTAATTGATTTTAATCGTAGGATCTTCAATATGGGCTTGGGCATAACAAAAAACTTGTTTCCGCTATCACATTTATAATATGCCAGGATTCCTTTTTGCAGGTAAAAGTGATGTCATTTGAGTAATAATTCTGCACAACTGAAAACAATGCCAGTAAGAGCAAGATTTAGATATTGGCTGCTGCCAGACCACATATAAGTCATGTATACTAAATATAGTCACTAATCCAGGGATGAAATCATACTCCAGTGCAGAAAAATAGGAACTTTGACTTACCCAGCTATATACAATAGTTTCCTAAAGATCAAGACAAATGTTTGTACTTCTAATGTTTGTACAAAGACTGATAGAATAAGGAGGAAAAAAAAGAAATTTGTGTAAGTGTATATAAGATATATTTAGAAGGATAAATTCATGACTCAAAGCACATGCATAATTAACATCTAAGCCCTTTTCAGCTTCTGAATACAAACATCTAGAAGCAGGATAAATTAGCAAAGGCAGCAAGTATATCACCCACACTTAGCAGACAGGACTTTCAGGCAGGAAAAACCCCCACTCTTTTGTTAATTCTTTGAATCAACAACATATGTTGTTTACTTATTGTTGCATCTTGCAGAACAAATAAAGTTGGCTTCAGCAAGTAATGAGCAGATGAATTCTGAAGAAAGAGGACTGTGTGGCTAGAATTGCGAATACCAGACAGTAATGCCATTATACTGTGGGCTTAAGGTTTTTCCACAGCAAAATAATAGCCCGCCAGGCAGACAAACAAATTAGCTGATGATGGACCTCCCTTCCACGACTAAGCTTTAATCCAAGACAGCCAGTTTAACTGATGAGGAATCCTTCTCTTGTACTACCAAGATAATAAGAGAGGGGTGTGGAACTGATAACCTGAAAAGAGTCAGTCCAGTTTTTGACCTTTCTCAGGAGTGTCTTTGACATCAGCTAGATGAGAATGTGAGTGACTTACTTTTGAGTAAGTCTCCAGTGACTCGGCCCCTAGAAAGTCTCAAATAACTTCCTTAGTCATAACAGGCACTTTGGCCTGACTCACAGAACAGACTAGCATGTAAGTTCAACTCCCACTTACAATTTTTAGTGGTTTGAGTTCATCTCACTTAGTTTTAACCAGTTTAAATGTAGGAGTCTAGCCTAAACTAGACACTTTCCAACATCCGTCCCCACACAAGCTTCTAAAAATCTTTCAGTTACTTAATTTTCCTTTGGAAGTCCTTAGAATTCTGTTCTAAGACATGTGCCCAACTGAGTAAAATATCAAAAATTATCTTAGCAGCCGTCTCATATTTTTACTCTTTTGGACTCCAAAAACAGCAGTTTTCCATCAGCTGACCATCAGGATCAGAGAATACACAAATCCTCATGGATGTGCTGGAGGACAAAGTGTTGCCCTTCTACAGAAATTGTTTGCTATTTGACCACTTGGATGACGGAGCATTCAACAATTTATTTCACTGTCACACGGTAAAGCTTGAACTCACATCCTTTACATTACCATGACCAAGAATTAGTAAATTCTCTAAGCAATAAATTCTTTGGAGAGAGCAAGAATAGAGGGCAAAAAGAGAGAGAGAACACTTTCTCTCATCTTCCAACTTGCTAATTTCCACAAAAAGAAATAAGAGTAAGCCAAGAAGTAGGTGAGGGTGTTTTGCCCCGAAGGCTGTGGAAACATGTGTGAATGCATGTCTTAAATGTAATGTAACTCTACTAATCGTACTTTGCATGACAAAAGCAAGTGGCTGCAATGGAATTGACAAAGCTACGTTAGTACTGATTGCAAAAAAAATGGGCAGATTTGCGGATAGAAAGTACATGTTTTGGGCCAAATGTGATTCTTCAGTTGCCATTGCATGCAATTTTACTTCACTTTGTAGCAGCTTTGTGAGAAGAAAATACAGTGGAAAAAAAGGAGAAATTACAATACAGAAAAGTTTCTTTGCCTGTAGTTTTTTTAGGTCCACATGATAAGACATTGGACAAAAAGAGGAAATAAAACCAAAAGAAAAACAGGCAATGAATTTAAAATAAAGACCACGGAGTCAGAGTTTTCCTTCCAAATCAGCCCTTGTGTGACATATGGCTCAGCAAATCATTCATTTTTCTTATGGAGTCATGTTGAATCTACTGAAGAAACTTCATATCACATTCTGATAGTCAGGAAGGAACACTGTGACAAAGCAGTAATGGTTTGTATAAGAGCTAAATTGACTTTTAATCTAGCCCAGCTTTTACAATTTTGGTATGACAATACCAAGCATGAAACAATGTTTAGTCGCAGTTGCATCCACTGTTACTTCTGCACCAAAACCCCTTTTCTTTGAACTACTGAAATTGGTTCATGGGGTCTAAGTTTCGGAGGACCTGTGTTCTCAGAATGGGAGCAGTGCAGAAATAGTTCTGGAACCTCATCTTCTGCCTCTTCCAATCATCCTAATACTACTCTGATATCCGAAGGATATTGAGAAGGCATATCTGCCAGGCAAATCAACTGTTTAGAGTATTTTAATACAATAATTCAACAGAATAATTTTAGTAACAATAGACCATGAAACCAACCCTGATTTTGCTTATGAGCTTAAAAGCTCCTTAAGATGTTAAGAGCTAAAACGTGATCTCAGCATCTCATTGCATATGTTAACCTCAGAAAACACACACCTCCTTTTATATAACTTTTAAAATCTAAAGACTGATGAATAGTTTCTCTAATAACAATTAGTATATCATATTATCATAGTGCATGGCCATAAGAGATAACCATATAAATCTGGTCAATAATTACTACCTTTATACTTCTTTTGTCTAATCCCTACATTCTCTAAAATCCTGTGTTGCTCCTAGTCTGAAATTATTCTACAGTACTTTATGCATAATCTTGATATACGGATTATGAGAAGACCAGTATCCTCTCCCCAAATAGAAAAATATGTATCAACAAGGCATATATCAGAGTTATTTTACAATCATTTTTGCTACTAAATTAAGTAAAAAGTATTAAATAGTATAGGCTTGAAGAGGAGTGTATTATTGTTGAGAGGAGGTGATCATGTATATTTGCCCTTCGCTACTCTGTGGATTTCCAGAGAATATAAAGTGGATGAACTATGACAATAAAACAAAAATGCAGTATAGATCTATGGTATTTTTTTTAAGAAACCACCTACCCAAACTGAATGGGATTTCAAAGGTCAGAACATGGGCTGTTGAAAAAAAAAAAATTTCTTCAAGATATTTCAGACAAAGGCAACAGGAAATAAAACATCTGAGGACCCCAAAATACAAAAGGTTTCTCTGACAATTGCAGGCCTAAGTGTTTTGAATAACTGGAGAAAACCGCCTTATGAGACTAAGGTAAAAAGGTTGTTGTAGACAGACCACAATAATCAAAACCTGGGAAGAAGTAGTTTTCAGTCTAGAATTCCCTACAGAGCACCAGACGAACTGCAAATAGAAGAAATTGCACTGGAAAGCAGTATACATGAGAAAGAAAATAAATTATAAATTCATTCTCAACATATATACCTCCCCTCAGCTTATCTGATTTTATTGGGAAAAAAACTATTTTTGCTGCTTTTTGATCCACTGGCCTCTGAGTTCTGAAGCTGCCTGTAGATGCTGTACCCTGCTGTGTACAACTGAATTAAATACATAAACCCAGTCAGCTTAAATCTGTCAAAATTGCTTCTAGAAACAGGCTGTGCATGCGAGGACAACAGATGGAAAAAGCTTTCAATTGTAATGAAATAATTTACGCCCAAATCATTCAATCCAGTCAGTCACTTCTGCAGCATCATTTTTCATAAGACACTTCAAGATGGACTTAGTCTACAAAGTAGTTTAGAAATGAATTATTGTGGTTTTAAATAACCCTTTAGAAAATGTATATTCTTCCTTTCTCATATATACATGTCATCGACAGGCATTCTCTGTTCTGCTGAAATTCTGCCATCCTTTGAGGCAACAGGAGTTGGTTGTTATTGGAGGAAAGATACAAATGCTGACTGTCCTCTAGATGGATAGGACATGACAAATTTTGTTTTGATATGCCTTGGGGCATGGGAGATTTCAGTTCTTGTCTTAAAAGCAATGTAGAAGTCTTGATGTGAAAGAAATTAGAATAATTACAGTAACTGTGTAATTATACACAGCATGAAATAAACCTCAATTTCAGTACAGTTCAGAAAAATCTAATGAGGTCTGATGTTTACACCTATTTCCTGGCTCCAAGCCAAGTTAATATTCTCATCAAATCTGGCAGGATCAAAATATCTGGCATTATAGCAATGCAAACATTAAAAATAAAGTTTTATAACACAGTATCGTAATCCATATTTATGTTAAAAGTATAAAGTTTATCTGACTTCACTATCTTTTTCTACAGCTTATGCTTTTTGTCCATGTTTTAAAGATTTGGTTCCATTTCCTCATTTTAATGGTGGACAGATACCTGCATTTAAGTTACATAATTATGCTCATCAATGGGTCTGGGTCAGTGCCTGCACAGTGATTCAAGTCAGCAGGCCATGGTCTCAGGGAGGGAAGGACTCTGTTGGCCATTGGATGGCAGAGCCTGGAGTCCTGCACACATGAACTCCTACTTATTTTGCGGATTTGGATATTTCAATTTCTGTTTAGAGGAAATCAGTAAGGTGCATCCCAAGTGAACGGGGGAGACAAATATTTCCTTGTATCTTAATCTACTCTCAATGGAAAAAAGACAGACATGCAGCTTAGGCTGGACTGTTCTCTGGTGGTACCTAAGTTATGGGTCACACAGCAGAGGTTTGATTTCAGTAGCCTGGAACTCCATCTGTAGGTCTCCGAAGTGTTTATTTCTTTTCAAAAGGGATTGTTCAAGGGATCCAAGCAGCTACACTGGAGAAGCCCAGATAATCTTTCTTCCCTTTGCTGGGGCCAGTCATTTCAAACTGGAAAGGAACCATGGCCTAATTATTGTAGTATTACAAAGGAAACCCTGGAAGAAGGAACTCGGGGTCTTCGATTCACAGGAGAGGCTCAAGGTCCTTGTCTGGGAGAAAAGTTCCACAACTGAGGATCAACCTGCCAAGTCTCAGCATAACCAGTGTCATGTCAAGAATAAGTATATGCATATGAAAGTGGGAAAATCTGTCTGGAAACAAACTAGGCAAGTCTGATTTTATGCAAAAATATGAGGAAAAGGTTAAGGCTAATCCTCAGCTTTCCATGGGCTGCCAATTCCCCTCTCTCTGTTAGAAGAAATTATTTCTTTAGGATTCAATTTCAGAGTTTAGTAGAGGGATTCAAACCCCATCTGGGTATTGATGCCTCCACAGAAATGAACCAGAAGGAAAATTGTGCTTCTGCGTAGTTATGGTGACCCACCCACTGGCAGATGTGTGTGGATAAACTGTGGGGAGATTACCTATAATAACCCAAACCCTTTCCTTTGCCAGCCTAATCTTTCCCACTAGATCCTCACCCCTGTCTCACGGCCAATAGTGAACTAACACAGAAATCCCAGAATGGAGCACTGACTGTTGTTGCAAAGTCGAGTATCAGCATAGGCTGCTGGAAGTACAGCCTGAACAGGGGCCCAGTTTTGTGAGTGTCCAAACTGATTTTCAAGGGAAAATGAGCTGTTGATTGAGAGTTGAACACAGAAGTTAATTTTGTACAGAAACCACAGAAAAAATCAAGCAGAACCGAGACTTTTGAAGTCAGAAGGGAGGTTTTTAACTGGTGTAAATTTTTACACCTTGGAAATCATATGACCTATTGCTACTGTTCGTCAGCTATATTTTTGGTCTTGGTTGTTCTTATTATCAGGAGATTGGTTTGGGAAACTATGTGCATAATATAGAAATTTTAAGAGAACTGGGGAATATAATTCATAACTACAGGAAGCTCCATTCTTGACCAAACAGGTCCATGCAGAATTTTAAGACTGCTGAATACTGTTTTATAAACAAAGTCAGCACACTGAAGATACATTACAAATTGAATTAGTATCTTTTCCTGTTTGCCATATTAACCAAAACAAAGACTTAAATTTACACCAGAAAACTTTGTAGAAGCTTGGCATAAACATTGTACAAAACCCAGAGGGAGCCAGAGACATTGTCTTATTTAATACAATGAAATACATTGGTCATGATTCAGAAGACATGATAGAAGACTGTACTGTCCATGTAATTTCAATATATTTAAGAAAAAATTAGAAGCAGACAGAATAGCACTTCCCAGTGAGGATAATTTTACTGTTCCAGACATTAAATGGGAATAATAGATCTGTAGAGGCAACAATAACATTTTCATAACTTTGAGTGAAATCTCACTGTGATACTGTTGGAACTAAACAATAGTTTTCTCAACATAGTGTTCTCCATGGACTACTTCTTCCAAATGACTACCGTGCGTTAGCCAAACAAGATTTCTTCAAATACTACATGTTTTATGTCACTGTGTGTGCATGTTTGTGCATATGAATGTCTACGGATGTAAGTTCGATTTTTTACAATAGTCTCATCTGAAGAAAAAACTCATTAATAGTATCCCAGGCACTACAGAACATCTTACAAATGAATAGGTATTGTTCTCTTTTGACTAACAGCTGCTTTCAGTTTAAGTAGTTCGCTGTAGCTAAAAGCTCTGACAACCCAGATACTTTTTGCTATCAAGGTTTATCTCAACCTGCTAAAGTCCAGATAAGAGGTTGCCAGTTTTCCTGCTTCAAAGGAGACAAGAGTAATTGGAACTATAAACTGTCCCATTCATCATTAAAATGCACATTTTTATAGGACCACAGAAAGCATCTGTATCTTTACTAAGACAGGGCATGCATTTGTCAGATTTAAAATGAGACTGCTCAGTACAGCAGATCACTTGTCTGACATTTACAGATGTTAATGCGCAGATACTCATTTCAGGAGAGGAGAAAATAACACATGCTTAATCAGAAGATTATTTCGCAGAGTGAGGTCCTCATCCTGTGTTGCTCTTTGCTTTAGCTGAAGCCAAGGGCCCTTAGTTCCTCACCAGAGTCATTCAGCACCTTCCATGATCAGGCCCTATAACATTTTTCAGTCCAGCTTCTCTTGCTTGTGCCTTGGCATAGAGGCAGTTTTGTATAGTTAGATCCAAGACCTACGCAATCCTGAAGATTATTATGAACACTATGCCTTGGCCAAGTCTACCAATTTTTCATTTCCACAGTCCATTAAAAAAAAGTGGAAACCACTGCATGACTAATAGCCCTGGTTTGAACCAGATGGATATATTTCTTAATGGTCAACTTGGTGGAATCTTCACTGCCTTTTTAATAGCTTGCAAATTCATCAAAGAGTGAAGCAGTTTTAAAGTGAGTTAAGATTGCTCCTACAGGCTGCCATTATCATCAGAAATTTTAAATTCTTCAGGTTTTCCTGGAGAATGAGTAAAAAAAAAAAAAAATCAGCTCATTTTTCTTGTGCTCAGTAAATCTAAAATGACTCCCTGCTTACTTCCAGTGGAACACTGTTACGAAGGTTGTCTGATAAGATGCCCATTAGTTCCCCAATAAAAGATATTTTAATGTTATCATAAAAGAGGATTTTGGTTTACAGATCACTGACAGATAAATGTATGGTGCTTTTAACAAATCTGGAGTTTTCTGACAAGTTTGTTCCATTCAAATGCTCTCTCTGTATATTCTGCAAATAGTGGAGTTTGTAGGATAAGTGAGTAGACTACAGAAAGCAAAATTACTTGTTCCATGAGAATGAATAAACAAGTACCAATTGCATGGATATTTAGATGATTTCATATACGTGTGTTTAGATGAATTTCCTAAGGAAACAGGACCACAGAATCACACAATGGTTGAGGTTCTAAGGGACCTCTGGGGGTCACCTTGTCAGCTTCCCCTCTCAAAGCAGGGTCACCTACAGCTGGTTGCCCAAAACCCTGTCCAGGCGACTTTTGAGTAATTTCAAGGATGGAAACTCCGCAACACCTCTGGGCAACACATTACAGTGATCAAGATTTAAGTCAGACTAGGAAAGTGCTCCTAAGCTATTCTGTAATCAATATTACAGCTTACACTGAATAATCTTAATGAGCCCAAAACCCGAAAGAAAATTACGTTTTTTTACTATAGGATTCAGACAGCCTGCTGTAAAATTCTGTGTACCTCTCTTTATATTAGATGTCCTTCACGTTAACTTTATGATCCTTTTTTTAAAAAAAAAATATGTTTTGCCAGCCTCTTAGCCTCTTTACGACAAGAGTTTATTTTATTTGGTTTTCTTGTTTTTATCTTTTATACCATTTGCCTGTGTGAATGTGGTTTGATTTGTTCCTTTTCTAGACTCCAAATGTATTAGTTATTTACATACTCTGTGACCAAGCTTTATAATAGCCTTTGATACTATAACCTGAGCCTTCAAGTATATTTCATTTTTGAAAAATCATGTAAAAATAGAGGCCCTTTCATTGTTCTGCAACTACTTTATAGATGTACAAGTTCCTACATGTGCCTGGCACTTCATATATCTAAAATCTTAGGAGTGGTTTGTTCAAGGATAGTAAAAAAAAAAAATCAGTGCTGAATTTCCTCTCTTCAAAGAACTGTTGCGTGGTAGAACTGAATGAATTTTAAAACTCATTTTAAGATCTGGCAATATGAACAACATTGGCATATAGTTTTTAAGCAAGATGAAATATGCATGTGGAAGAATAAAGAAAAAAACCAAGATACTTGCAGTCTAATCCATTTAGCAATCTGTCTCTAATTTTAATGATGTATTTTTCATTTTATTACTCACGAAATGTCATTTATATGAAACTGTCACTATGATATTAGAGAGGAACAGCTTGTGTTAAACTCTATAACGTCTTTGCCAACTTCCAATGTTAGTTTCATTCTACCGCTTTAAAATTTCCCTTACACTTTAAATTCAGCTTGGATGTATTACTTCATGTACCAAACTTTTGTACATAATGGCTGTAAAAAATGTGTGCATTTCATCTTGGGGTGGATACAGCTACTACCATGTTTAGTTAATTCAACACTAAGGAAATTATTCTGAAAATCCATCTGTAAAAATAGCCTGATGTGAAACTAAAAACCTATAGGATCCTGAAACATCTATCATAATTTCTAATATTAATATCAAATAGATGGATTTGTAGTGACTTACAAAGAGAAAGAATAAAACAAAAATAAAATAAAGCAGTCATAGTATATTTCATTTTCTCTTAAAAATGCCTTAAAATCATTATCTTCATGCCTGGCAATTTCTGATCTGAAGGAAAGGTAGGTTTCTTTTTTTTCCCCCCTGTGTATTTATATCAGCCACTGTGATACACAGTTCATTGCAGTTAAATGCCGAGCAATCATGCTTAGTCATTAAATCCAAAATTGATTACATTTTCTTCAGGAAATACAGACAAACACAAAGGCAAAGCTTATTGTGTTTTGACACATGTAAGGGATTTTGGGGTCCTTTGGGTTCTGATCCGTCACCTTTGAAAACTTCACCAGTTTTATTGCATTTCTCATGTTCTATTCAAAATGTTTGATGTAAGTAGCTAGGAATAACTAAAACCTTACAAATCTTAGAAGCGTGGATTCACCTATGTCTTCTTTTGTAAAATGAAGGCAAATATCTGCGAATTACCTTTCTGGTGGCCTTGTGTATTACCATCAATGGTCCACTCTGGCCTCCAGTCGGGAGGCATGGAGACACACCATCCATAACGCTGCTGATTCCTTTGAGAACGCACGCAGAATCAGTCTGGAGGAGAAAAGACAACGCAGAAAGAACCGTGCCTCACCAACACCGCCTATGGAGACTTTCTGCTGTGCCTTTTGCAACCGGACTTGCCCATCTCGCATCAGCCTTTTTAGCCGTCAACGCGCTTGCAACAAGTGTGGGTAGAGCCCTTCCCAAATCTTCATTCACAAAGCCCAGCCATGATGATGGTCTTGTGTGGACTCAGGAGAAACCAACAACATCTTGCAGAGCATTTTGAAACATTACTCATAATATTGTTGCAGCATTGAACTCCACACTGATATCCAGCTGTGGAGGAGCAGACCTAAGCAAGTTTTGTCTCAAACATTGAGTATTGCTACAGGAAAGGTGTGACTGGATCAGAGGGTCCATGGAGGTGGGGCAGAACTGTTCTAACTCAACTTGCTGCTCCACCTTGAGACTCTTGCTCGGTCCCCACCCACTCCCAGCTCACTGCCTGGAGAAGGACTGGCTGTGCATGCATGACCGAAACACCTGAAGAGTCTAATTTACATAAGAGACATGCACCAGGTTAACTACCAAAGGAAGCAGACCAAGCCCTCTTGCTCTCCTTTTCTCTCTCTTTTCTCTTTCTTTTTCTCTCTTTCTCTCTCTCTTTTTCCTCTTGCTTTCTTTGTTCTTACAACCCCAGCTTCAAACCAGCCACGTGGTAGGACCACTATGGGATCTAGGGACTGGTGATATTCTTGTTTTCTTCCCTTGCTTTGCCACGGAAAAACATGGTAGCATGCTCTACCCCACGTCCCTTAGTGGACTTTACTGTGGGAGTGGGGAGATTGTGGCCGGATGTTGTGGCTTTTTAGCCAGCAGTCTTGAATATCGGTGTGCCATGGCTTGTGCGCCTGCCCCTTTGGAGGAGTTTACTGTGAGAACTGAGAACATACTGAATTGTACTTAATTAAGAGCCTGTCCACCTCCCCTCCTGTGGAAGTGTGTTGCAAGAATTTCAGGGCTGGTTTAACCAACACCTTTGGCCAGGGTAGAGAAGGGTAGGCAGCCCTAGCCTGGGCACCAGGCACCTCCATGGCAATGAACCTGATACTGGCATGGACCAGGACAGGTGGAGGTGGTGTCCTATAGCCTCCCTAGGACAAAGACTGACAGTTCCAGGGTCTGCAGTGGTGTCCTGGCCTAAGGGTGGGATAGGGGGAGCCCCAGGGACAGTAGGGACATTAGGGACACAGTGCATTCAGCATCTCAACAGACTGTCACGAGCAGAGACAAGAACTGAACACATATCAAATTCTAGTTTGGTGATTAAAAGAAATAAAATCTTAATGGGGATAAAACTGATACATATATTCTCTGGAAAGAACTATTTAAGAACTTACTCTTCATCTAGAAAGGAGCATATACTAAAGTTCTTCCATGTGAATCCTCACTTGTCATCAACATTTGGTTGAAATCCACAAATCTTTCATGCAAATCTCAGAGCAATCACCTTATTTGTAAAAATTTGGAATTGAGCTTTGCTAAATGACTTAGCATAATTTCTTGAATATAATTCAATTGTCTTTATCAAATAATTCACATGACTTAGCTATTTTCAGTATATTTTTCCAGAGTATTTTTTGAGTCCTTATAAATCTTCAGAATTGCTTCTGAAGATGGACCCGAGTTTAACATGCAGAAAAAAAATTGGAAAGTCAAGATCTGAGGCTTTTGCACATATACAGAAATACTATTATTCTCTAATGTAATCATAAAGGGGTGTTGACCCTGCCACATGTGAATGTTTTGGGCTTCATTCTGATCTTAGATGAAGCACGTATCAGATACAGTTATCATCAGGTTATAAATATATCTCTATATTCAATCACATAAATGTCAGGGCCTGGTATACAGTCTGTCATTTGTAATTCTGAATCATAGTCGATGTGTCTAGACAAGTAATATAGATGCTGCAGAGATATAAAATCTAAATTCAGCTCCAGAGCACAGGCCAGTTATAGGTGCTCCCCACAGACTCTGAAGTAATTGGACTGAAAGCCATTAAAATGCAACCATATTAAAATGTTCTCTGCATTACCTTTCAATCACACAAAGACATGTAATAAGGTATCTAATAAGACTCTGAAGACTAAGCCACGGCACCACATCTATTTTCACAAGAGTCACACAAACTGTGGTTAAAGCAGAAGGAAATTTCAACGTGTTCTCTCCTATACAGTACTGTTGTTGAGCCTTTGAATGCCATTTTAAGCTGTTATTTAGAAAAGAGAAGAGGAATTAGTGGGAGTCATGAACATTTTTAATGTCAGTTTTGGAAGTCTTTTTTATGTTTATGGTCTTTCTGTCTTAAGCACTGTATAAACAAGTCTCATCCCTAACTGGAATCCTTGCCCACATTCAGCCGAAGTCACAATGCTTTATAAATTCACTGGATTATTTGCACCTTCAAAGGCAGGAACTTGTCAATGGGTCTTAAGTTTATGCTTGAAGTTAAACATATGTTTAATTATGGTCCCAAATGAGGACCTAAGTGCTTTGTTACAGCTTAATCTATTCAGTTCTTATTATGGTGGTAAATAAGTCGTAAGTGACTGTCTACCTATTCTTGCTGAATTTCTATAGGTGTCTTCAGTGCTTAGGAATAATGTCCATGCAAGAGATTCTTTCTCAACCCTTTGAACTTTATGACAGAATTTAGAAAGCATACAAAACCACAGCAAAACATGTTGACGTGATATGTGGTGATAACACGTACAGATTCAGTTCTTACACAAATATGATGGTTCCTGCTGTGGATTTTTAAAACTGGGCAAAACCTAATGTGTTATTAATCTGGTTCAACTATCTTGCACACTATAAACTGACTGCTTTCTCTCTTGCAACTTCCCTAAAAAGAGTTATGTTAAGATTCACATCAAAGATACTCTGTTAGGATAAATACCCATTGTTAAGAAAAAAAAAAAATCCATTTTATTCTTTCCCTCTTCCAATTACCAAAGCTTTACCCAACTAGCAGTCTCTAGGAAAAATATCTTATTTTTTTATTTATCTTCATAGTTAGACAGACTGCACTGCATCTGCCCAGACAGAAGAATTAATAAAAAGAAATATCTTTGACAAAATTTGCCATCTGGTTTTGACTGCTACATGGCAGTGAAAAAGTTCTGTAAATATATTAATTGAAGACATTTATGGCAGCTCTGTATCCTCAGAGCCGTGTAACAATGACAAAATCCAGTGCTGACCAGGAGCTTGAAATACTTCAAATTATTTTTATTCCTCACATCATCATGTTTCTTACATCTCTGTTTCTTACAGACACCCTAACTACAGAGATCGCACTAAGTTTCAGATGGGTAGTAGCCTCCATCTTTTATGATTAAACTGACCTATCATCTATTACAAGAATCTATAGGATCATAGAATCACAGAATTGTTTATGTTCGAAAATACCTTTAAGATCCTCAAGTCTTAAGCAAGGTGACAGAATCAGGTCTATTCTATTTAATGTTATTTATTTCAATTGAATAAAAATTAATTTGGAGGGAAAACCAAGCCTAGTGGGTCATACTCTAAATGGCCTATTCTTTGCAGATTTGTGCCAGATGACATGCGCGAAATCTCTGTTGTGCAAAAAAATCTACAAAATTATAGTTCTCAATAATATGTAGTACTGGGCAATATCCTTTAGGCTATAAGGTGAAATGTTAGGTACATAAAGATCTTTTTAGTGTCTATATTCTATGAAATGTTTTCTTTTCCTCAGAGCTCGTATTTTATTTGTTTTGAATGTAAGACAAAACATTAGGAACAGCCTGGAGGGAAGTCTAGCACACAAGTGACTATTAACAGGCTAATCTCCTTTTACTACTGGAGGAAAATATGTTTTGGTTTCTTTCTTCTTAGTCAAGTAAACAGATAAATATATTTCCCCTGGCTTCCAGTACAGCAAGTTGGCAGTTACAGAAGAATCCTTTCAGTTTTGATTTCCTGTCAGCTTTACTAACAAATGACCACAGCGTACACTATTCTCTTGGTGTGGTTTTTATAGACTCTGTGCCTTAAAAGGAGCATTTTTGAATGAAATCGCTATATGTTCTCACTTGGAGGGCTTGGTTTGTTTTCTGCAGGAGTGTATTTCTTCTTTTAATGAATGTGTGAAATTGGGAAAACGATAGGAAGGATGTGGCCTGAAAGAGAACATTTAAAAAAAAAACAAAACCAACTTCTCTTCCCTTGATATTCATCTTCTAAGCTGGAATCAAAAGACTGACTAAATTCAGATACAGACATAAACTGGTTCAGGCCACTTTTTCAGTTTGTCCATAGAAGACAAAAATACCAAACCAAACCAAAGCAGCTCCATGTGCAAAGGGCAGATCTCAGGGTAGTCGGTGGTGTGCTGCTGAGTGCTTTCAGCAGACCTTGCTGAAATTTCTCCCTCAAAGTTGAATGTCTTCTCAAAGATTGGTCTTTCAAAGAGAGAGACCCGACAACAACGTGGCTCATGAGTTGTGGTCAGAAGCCATGTGGTTCCCAAGCTCCTCAGTCGCCACTTCTTTGAACTAGGACCTAAAATTATTGCCCTGCTTTCTCACACCTGAATTTCCCTGAGGACAGCCCCTAACCTTTTCATTTTATCTGTGCAGAATATCTCTGATTCAATCCAGACTTCCATCCACAACACATGTGAAGGCAGTAGTCCATCCTGAAGAGTGATCAAAAGCCTACTGGATGAGCAACACTCTTTTTTAACATTTTTTTCTCTTTTCCAGTGCAAGTTTTCATTGTCTATTCTCTCATACACCACGGGACTCTGTCTTTACAGTCACCGTCTCTGGAGAGAGCGAGGCAAGTCTTGTACAAATACCACTCCACGCAGTGCCTTTGCTGTATTTTGTTCTTTGATGCACGTATGGCCAATTATGCCCTTGCTCTGTGTTTTGCAAAGCGAAAATGTCCTGCAGGGAGTGCTTAGTTCTGCTGCTGAATCTGATGCAGGCAGGAGCCCGGGGGATGGAGGGGTCGGGGGGGAATGGGAGGAGAGAGACAAAGTGACTTCATCACTTCCACCCGTACCGAGGAGATAATGAGGAAAGCACTTTCCAAACGGAGAAAGTGAAGTGTCTTCAGACAGTAAAGGAGGCCAAGAAAACTTCCAAGAGAGGAGTGAAGAGAAAAACTTTCCAAAAAGCTGTCCTTAGCAGACCATAAATCTTACCCAGCCGACAGTTCAAACACATCCCTCGCACCAGCCCCACGCTTCCCTGTTTATTTTCTTCTTGTCAGCATTAAAATAGAATAATAAAGTACCAGACAAACAAACAAGACAAAGAACGAAAATGAGCAAGAAAACACAGTGGAGAAGAAAGAGAATGAGAGACCTTGTCTGTCAGCAGTGTTGAGGAGTCCCTTGGATCACACTGTGCTGCAGCCTCTGCAAACACCCCAGCCTCATCACGGCCCATCCAAGAAAGGAATTCACAAACTCTTCTTAAGTGTCTGAAATAACCATTCAGAGGAACACAGGAATGCCAAGACTATATTTAAATATTTAACAGGGAAGCACATCCAAAGCTTTTGTGTTACGCTCATGTGAGGTGTTTCCCTGTGAGTTTTGGCTGCCCGAGATTGCATTGGCTTCACGGATTCCTTCCTGCATTTAGCTGGAAATTCCTTTAAAGGTAAGAAGTATTTTACTCTCTTGAACAATATGACAGGGAAATGGGAAGAAAACTCCATCCTCCCCAGGGGAAAGTGGGGATCACAGGAAACTCTGCTGCTAATTTTGCAAGGGAATGCACAGTGCATACCCAAATAGGCAGGGAAATACCTCTTTGGAGGAAGCCACACAGAGCGGGAGCCTGGGGAGGTAAGCAAGCGTGCTGGAGGGAAAACAAATGGATTGCAGCTGGAAACCAGCCTGCTCTCTGTCAAACATACCAATAAAACTGACATGTTCCTGCAGGCTGACTTGGTAAGATCTGCATGTCTTGATGGGAAAAAAGTACTGATAAGAAAGTTGAGCAGCGTTAATTGTAAGGCCAGTTAAAGAAAACTGAAAAGCCCGGGGTTTTTTTCCCCATTTATTTTATAAGCATATGTAAAAACCAGGCAGAAAGGTAGGGCTTAAAACCAAAAAACTTCTGCAGAAAGTTGAAGGAATTAGTGTTAGGCATTAGTTGAGACATTAGTGTTAGGGAGTTACATGAACTAAAAAGTTACTAACACTGAGTGGCATCAGAGGGGATTAAAAACCACAATGCTTACAAATAAAGCAAGAAGTCAGCCTGGGAAACCCATCCAAAACTTCAGAAGAGACTTCTAACCAAAATAAACAAGATAACAGCCCAAACAGAGCTCCAGTAAGGAAACAGGTTTCTATAGGAAGAATATTAGCTTTTAAGACAGCTTTAGTATTAAGGCCAGCTTCTGGTGATACATGCCAAAAATTAAAGTGGAATAAGAGGAAAAAAAAAACCAAAACACATCCAGAAGGGTCTCCAAAGGCCCAAGACCTATTTCAATTAGCACTGTAGATGCAAGTGGTCAGCACAGATTCACTGAAAGGTTTGAGCACCTTAAGGGCTGAAGCTGAGCTTTTTTATTTCTAATTTCTGGGGCCTTCGCATGCAAGTTATAGTTATGCTGATGTGTACAAACTAGAACACAGATGGCTGAATATCAATCAGGTCTACTTGTCTACTTCCAGGACTATAAACAGCAGTGCTAGAGCTTCTACATTGCTCCAGGAAGAATAGATACAAATGCATCCACACACATGAGCACACACACGGACACAGACGTATGTAAACACGCAATCACTGCAGAACTGAGTGGCTTGGTTTGGATCCAGCTACTCCAAAGGACGGGCAGAGGATATGAGATATGTAAGACTTTTTATCCCAGCTCAGGCTTACAATGCAAACGTTTATCATCATAAGTGTGCAAATTCAGGATGTGAAAAATTCATAACCCTGGCTGTCTTCACTAAGCTGCCCCTTGTTATTCTTGGTTACTGTGGAAGTGATGTAAGTGCTCCTCTCTCCTCATGCTGTCCTCTTCCTGTACCGAGGCACCTGAGTTAGCACAGCACTGGGACAGGCAAAACCCCAGGTTATAATCTTTTTGCTAAGTTCTGAATTAGTTGGCTACATACCATTGTGAAGACATCTATGTGAATTTGTGAGGGTGTGTTGTGCACTTGTTTCTGTGTCCATGTGTTACTTGAGGGCTTTTAGTGCTCAGGTACATCAATCCTCTGGCTATGTGTAGCTGGTTTGGTATAGAGGGCTGTGGAGCACCTCCCCAGGCATAGCTAAGCCTTGCTGATGTGGGATGTGTAGAAGCCATCCAGCCCACTAGAATATTTCTTTCCATGAGTTAATGTTCTTGATAGCAAACTGGAACATCAGAGCAGATAGCTGAAGGCTGATATGTGACTTTTTCAAGGCTGCAATGAGTTTTCACCTCCTAAAGGTATTCTTATGAGTTGCTCTGAATATGTAAAACAGAAAAAAATCGAGGCTATGTGTGGACTTTACCAACAGAAACATAGGCTTTAAAGAATTACAAGGTCAGGCAATAACTGGGACTCAGCTGCCTTGTGAGGATGCACAGAAATGGGAAGCAAAGGCTTTCAAGTGAATGTGTAATGCAAAGCTTCCACAACTCACACTGCTGTGAACAGCACATTTTCTGAGCTTTCATCTAATAAAAGGGGGAAAAAAGTTAAAAAGAAAAAAGGAGAAAAGGAGCTCTGTGATGGCAGTTTTATAGCTGCTCTGTGAAGTTAGAGCACTGTTAAACACAAAGCTGAACAGCAGATGGCATATTTACACCCAAGACATGAGACTATTGTTGACATGGTTTGTAATAGCAATGTTGATGTAAATGCATATTTGCTCAGTCTGTGTACCATGCTGACATTAATCCTCAAGAAAAGAAAACCATCTGGAAAATTTTCAGTTAGTATAATATGAACTGAATTAAATACTACATACTCATATATTACTGAAGGCAAAACTCTCAGTTGAAGAGAAGGACTACATCCTTTCCTGTGCTTTATATTAGCCTCATCTAATCCAATGTATACCTCTAATGCTGAATTTCCTGTCTTGTTTTTGATAAATTGCTATGAATTGTACTGTCCTGTATATATTCTTTCTTCCAGTAGGATTTATCAAATAACCTAGGCGAGGACAACACTAACTTAAACGGACACAACTTGAGATATCTCAAGGAAACTCCATCACTTGGACTCTGAACTGGTACATTTGTTTGTTCTAGTGGTGGGTTTTCCCCTAAAGAAGTTATTATTAAGTGTATAAAAGCTACATTAAAAGTATGGATTTTTAAATTATTATTATTCTTATTTTTTATTGTTGTTATTACTACTACTAGTAGTAGTAGTACTATTATAAGTATTTTAATGAAAAATATTTAAATAGCAAGAAAATCAATCAATTCTTATATTCAATTAGACGCTGAGCAAAATTAATAGTCTGCAGTGGAACTTTGATGCCCAGCTTTGAAACTAAACATATGCTTTTTTACCTCTGCCACTCATCAACAGGCCCTGAACGTTTTCCTAAGTCAGGATCTGAAACAATCCCATGACAAAGTCCAATGGGTTCAGAAGAAAGATTTAGGACATATTCATTAGCACTAGATGGGGCTAAATAGTGTTTTAAAATAAGTGTTTTGACAGTTATTTCAATGCAAATATGTTGAGGTCCTCAGACACAGAAGCCCAACTTGTCCTATGTCTTCTGTGACCATATGGAGAAGTCATTGCAGCTTCCCAAGTGTTCTCAACCAAAGAGAAGCAGATTTAGCTGTTAAGCTATTATATTGCAGCTTTTCACACCATATATCCTACATTATAAAAACTGAGACAACATGAAAAAAAGAAATCTTTTCATTTGAGGGCTTATTTTGCTAATAATCTTTTTATGGTTTGCCTTTTTCCTCCCAGCTGTTTTCGTTCCTATTTATTGCACGTGGGTTTTACTGGAACAGAGCTGTCCAGAAATCGGTGCTTTTGAAGGCAGAGGAGATACACAACTGAACTCCACTAAATGACCTGCTCTGTTTACACGAGGCTTGTTGAAAAACAAAGAACAAAACGCAAGCACTGAGCATCCATGTGGGTTTCCATCATTTATCATCTGCAGATTATAGTGTTCCTGCAACTGCAAAAGATAAAGTCATGACAGAATGTAATATGACGGCAATATCCCTTTATGGATTTTTGTGGTGCAAATTGCTGTACAAGCAGTTAATTCTCATGGCTCCCAGAAGACAGACGGGTCACCTGAACACACTAAACACTTAGAATGTAAAACTGTAGCAAAATACGGTTTTGACATATGGACTATTTCTAGACTTTCATAACTTTAGAAGCATTCCTTCATGATCGAAGTTATTGGCAAGCTTACCACTGATTTCAGGAGCTCCTGATAAAATCCACTGATTTTATGAGTCAGTTACAAAATCCCCTTCTTGGACTGCAAACAAAAATAAAGTGATGTTTGCCATGGAAAATTCAGAATCAGACTTCAAACACTCTGCACATGCATTTAATTGAAGAATGAATCACTGTTGATACAGTGGGAGCAGATATATGTTTAAATCATCAAAATCACAGTGCAACGAGAAATACTTAAAACTGGAATTTCAGCTGGAAAATGACAAAGATGTAATGAACTTGCTCTCCCTTCTTTGAATTTACCAGAATGCTCTGATGTTATAGTGGCTCGACAACACTTGGCTGGACAGAGACACCAATTTAGTGGGGTTACTAAGGGTGCTGCTTGCCTCCTTTTTTGGTAGCTGCTGGCTGGTAGTGCTGGCAGCAGCACCTATGTTTGTTGCAAGTTATTGGTCTCCTTTGCATCATCTTTTGTATCATCAGGAGTATTAACTAATACTGTGAAGGGAGCCCTTTCCAGAACTGCAAAGTATATTTATGTAAATAATTAAAATTCCAAGCCTTTCCCACTGAAATTGTAAGGAACTACAAAACCCTTGGAAAACATTTATGTAGAAGTTAAGCACATCCTTTCCCCTGCAAATATACTCTCACCACAATATGCTTAGGCCATTCTCAGCACAGAATTCACTCAGAAAAGTCTTGGGAAAACTCAGCAGGACCACCATGGATTTGCCTCTATCTTTCCTTTTATTTGTAATTCTGCTATTGGACACATGAAGATCTTTAAAGCACTAGTCCTCCTAACTCCGCACACTAAAACCCCTCACTGAAATTAGGACAGGGAGCCCAGCAGTGGCATTCCAACCTTCTTCTTTAAATAAGAAATTTAATGCTAATTAAGTTGTGGTGTTTTTATAAAATACTTTATTAAGAATAATAAGAGTAAACAGGGTTACAAAAATACCAACTTTATTAACTAATGAAGACATTGTTAATTACAGAAGATTTGTAATACAAGTTATAACCACAGTGTTCCCTTTACATTAGGCATTCAACAAGTTGTATTTAATGGGAGATTATTTTTCCCTCTTAAATATGAAAAAATACTCTTATCTTACACTAAATTCAACAGGCAGCTCCCTGAAGTCAGATCCCATGCAAAGACACACCACTCAGAACTGCCAAAAAGTATGTTTAAAAAGGAACACTGTAAAATTTTAGGGTGAAGAGCCATGTTAGTTCCTGCCAGCAGCCCCAACATTCAAAAACAGTAATACACCAGTGCACATGAGGGAGGAAAAAAATAATTGATAAAGAACAAGGCTAAACAACCAATCCAACAGGCTTCATCCAGTCTCCAAGGGGGTTGACTGGTTTACAACCAGCCTTCCAGAAGGACGATGATAAAGCCTTGACTCCTGCTGCAGTTGCCTTGGAGTTGAGAATCTGTGTGCTTTTCAGTGTACAAGGATCCACGTGGTTCAGTGCACAGCCACAGGGAAAAGCACTGAGCATCTCTTAGGCTCCGCTCTTTTGACAATCCCATCCACTGAATTTGAGGGACATTTTGCCTGAGTAGATTTTGACCCTCGGAAATATATTTGGACCCTCGTCTGAGAAGCTCTAACTCAAGTGAGTAGCTCTGTCAAGTACATTGGCATTACCTGCAACAAGGGAATTGCAGAATGCCTCAGATAATTTTAATCTTAAACTAAAGAAGATTTCAGCAGTAGCAGCAAAAATCTAGACCAGCATATTCCCAATGAGAGCTACAGTTTCTCTGAGGGTTATCAGGTTTATGAGAGAAAAAGAGAGAAGGGAAAAAAAGTTTTTTAAAGGGGAAGATGTTTTCATTAATAAAAGGAAGAAGCATTAGCCAGCTCCAATGCCCAAAGAAGATCAGTAATTAAGTTAAGCTAACTTCAGTAGCAAAAAAAATCAGCTCTTATATCTTAACTCCAAATTTTTATATCCAGATATTACACTTTTCAGAGACTAAGGATTAGTTACAGCAAGGAGAATGAGGATGAAACTGAACAGAATTTAAGAATGCGCTTAGATAAGAATTTAAGTTCTGTACCCTTTATTCTAATATGAATAAAATCACATTTATGAAGTACAGTCCAGATCCCACTGAAGTTAGTAAGAGGCTTTCCAGCAATTTAGATGGGCACTAGATCATATTGCCTTGTTATAATAGAGAGAAAAATATTACAACAGTGAGAAAATATCTACAGAGGGTCCTTTCTTAAGAGAATCTTGTAGTTATAACAGTTGCCTGGTACGGTACCATTGGTACCAACAAGAAATATTCACAGGAATAAATGAAGTACAAATTCATTACCACATATCATTATTCTTCTCTTTCCTTGCTCTTCAGGGTCTCAGGTGCCCTCCATACTGAGATAGGGAGAGCAAAAGGACCTGGTAAGCAAGTACATACAAACTTGTTAAGTTCTGGAGCATCAACTCTGCGCAATTCATTTTACTGAGGCACTGCCCAGAACAAACAGGTAAAAATCCTTACACATTGTCTAACAAAAAACAGTATTTTTATCATATATATATGTGTGTGATATATATATAAAAATCACGGTCTTCTGCACAGCAGAAGCTTATAACTAAAATATTTTAGGATTCAATTTTTTAGATAGACATAACAAAATGCCTGCAAATATAATACAATGAGCACATAACAATTCTTAGAGTACAAAGAGTGAACATGAAATTGTATATTTTATCCACATTCTAATTGTGGCTGAAAACAAAACTCACTTGGAGTTTTTTAAAAGTCTCTCTTAAAAAGTTAATCCCTTCAATAAGATATGGTCAGTATATACTTAGTAAGAATACATCTTCACATACATGGCAATAATTGACTGTAAATACAACTGGCTGAATCCTGCCCTCTTTAGGCCTGGTAAGTAAGAGAAGCCAAAGGGAGCATGAAGCCTTCAGAGATGGCCAACACAGACCAAGACCGACTGTCTGTGTAGCATCCACAACCTCGAATCCACTGTACAGAGAAGTCACATCTTGTCCAATGAGACTATTTACATCAGGAGGAATTTTAGAAGCTCTGCTTGCTGAAAGACTTCTTCCTATGTGCCAGTAGAATCCTCCGGACGCTTGACACAAATCTCAGCAAGCCAAGCCACTTAAGCAAGGGCTGAAACTCATCCCAGTTCACCAGGAGATGTAAGCATATCTGAGTCCCACTGAAGTCAAAGTGCACTGCTGAAGGAAATATGGCGAGCCAACACAAGGGCTGTCTCCCAAGACAGCTCCCATGAAATGATAACTTTCTGCCAGCACAGAATTCAGCCCTGTGTCTTCTGCATGAAATGTCCTTTTATATGTCTACGCCACGGTGTCAGCTTGGTGGCTATGCAGATATGATACACATATCCTACGCTTTGCTACTGGAAACAGTTACAATTTACACAGTCACAAGTGAAGTAACAGTGCCATTACTTGTGCAATGACACGTGCAGTAGTAAAACTAACAATTGGATATATGTCATATCAATTTTCCAGAAATTACGGGGTAATCAGTGCCACCTATAACAACGTATTGGTACAGTACTCCCAGCCATACAGCTAAATGCCTAAAGGAGAACAAGCACGTTTCATACAAGCTGTGTTTTTGTTCCCTTTCCTTATCAATGTAAAAGAAAATTATGATTCTACACACAGACAGGAAACACAAGCTAGTAAACTATTGGTGATATTGCCCATATTATATACAAGGCCATATCAATCTCTGCAATAACTTTGTTATCCTAAAAGGAATTATGAAAAGGACAGAATTTGTCCAAATCTATGTAAGGTGTCAGCAAAGAACTCAAGTCTCTGAGAAACTATTAATGTATAACTTACTTTTCTCAGTCTCAAGTTTCTCAGCCAGGTGCCAGATTTAACTGTTCTTTTTCCTGCTGTAAATACAAAGTTACCTTCATGACATAACTTGAACCAACTGAATTTTTAATACTTGTCTGTTTGGGCATATTTGATTGAAATTTCTTTTAATGTCCAAAGTTTTCCAGGAGCTAATCAGGATAACTTTTCAAACTGTATGAAATGCTGTCTTTAGCATTAGAAATTCACAGTTATTTCTGAGTCAAACGTTAAAGAAATCCCTTGCTAACCACAAAGGCTTTTGAGACATCTATAATAGGCCCACATTTACACTGAAGGAACCAAGTGTAGAATTAACATCTATAAGCACTGTTAAGAAAAACCCAAACTGATAGTGATTTCTATGAGAACTCTGCTTATGGCAGGCTTGTCAAAGTCGACTAATTACTAAAGAGATTATTTTTAATAAAATATTGCGATCTTTACCTCTTATGAGGGGGAAAGAGAAATACGATCATATATGCCGTCCTTGACAGATGCATATATCTCTCAGTAGGTCTTTTGTTATAGAGGAAGAGAAATATATGGCTCATGGAAAGAATAAGATGTGTTAAATAAAACCATAATTTGTTTCTCCTTCTAAGATAATCTGAAAAGCAGCATATAGCAGGTTGTGTGATTTATTTCTACAGATTCATTTATCATCCAGTAATAGTGTCGTTGCAAAATTGTTTACCCATTCAAGTATCTTCAGGAGATATGTCACCATACTTGCATATACTGTAAGTCACTCCAACATTTATAAAACAACACTGATAGACAAACAAAAACACCCATAAATATTAAAAGAAGCTCAACAAACTTGACTATCAAGTAGTTAAAAAATTGTTGATCTTTACATTAGACATTAATTCTGTGCTGTCCAAAATCTTTCGATGGAAATTGTTGAGTTTTTCAGGGTTTTCTGTAGGTCATCATAATCTTGTGTATCCACCGTGAATAATACGAGACCCGAACAAAAATCCCAGGACGATTTCGAATGGCACATCCCCGGCCAGGAACAATGACACCAACTACTATCTTCAGCCTGTTCTGTTCGCAAACCAAGGGACCACCGTAATCTCGCTAGGAAAAGATAAACATAATTAATGTCACTTATCAAAATGCTTCAAGACACAGCTGCCACCTGTCTCCTACTGAATGGTTTCTTTTAGCGATGACCTTGCTCAATGCACAGGCAATAGGGTTATTCTTGCCACAGGATATAAATCAGCTTCCAATAGCTTTTTCATAAGCAGAACTTATGAGAACCAACGTCAAAGTTGGCCTCTGACTTTTGGTCCCTTTTCATGCAAGGTAAACCCTGTGATCCATCTTTACACATGATTTTAGTGACTTCAGACTACCAGATCTTATTCACCTCTTCCAGCTACCTGCAAGCATAATATTTGTTTATGAAATATAAACCAGATAAGCAGAATGTGAGTTGACTGATAAATATCTTTGTTATGATAACAGGCTCTGCATCAAAGACTACTGACAGTCAAGTTAACATCTTTCAGTCAATCATCTTGCAAGGCCCTAGGATGAGAATCTATGTGTACCAATGGGGAGGGGGGAGGATCTCAAACACAATAAAAAGTAGTATTTTTTAGACATAATTTTGAGACATAACTTGTTGAAGTGCCCCTTTTTATTATTCTGAATGAATGAGACACCTATGCACCAGTTTATGCATTCTGTGAAAATTTCGAGTATGACCCACTGAGATCAGGATCTTATTTAGCATAAAACTACATCCAGTTTAAATTAAATTGAAACAGCAATTTAGAAACATTCACATGGGTTTGGGACTTGAACATGGATACCGCAGTTTTCACTCAGGCTAAAAGTAGACTGAATCTAGCAAACTAGCTGCAAAACTACACAGTAAATGTTCATATCAGATAAAGAGACATTGTTTCAAAAAAAATAAAAGTGGACAATTAGTATTGTATTCTCTCCGGATCACCAGAGAAACAACAATGCTTGACCTTTATTTGGTTTGGGTTTTCTTTCTGACTGACGGCAGACTAGTTCCCACATGAGCAATGAACTATGTCAGTGCCATCAGAGCGGCTCATAAAACACTTTCAGGAGTGAAGTTTCACCTGCCAGTCTGATTTTGTTCCTCTGCCTGTTCTCTACTGAGGAAAGTAGCTTCAAAGAGGAACTCAGGGAGCAGGAAACCACACAGCGATTAAGACGGATTGCTAATATTAATTCAGTCCATTCCCTTTGCAGAGGAAAACAAAGTGCAGGATCCCCAGCAGACTTCCATGCAGATGTTTCATTTATAAGCCTTGACAAGTCTAAGACCTCATTTACAATTAAGTATAAAATACTTATTTTGAGGAAAATACTTTGCAATAAAAAAAAATGATCCTGTGGAATATTAATAATAAAGGGAAGAGGCCTCAGCTTGATGAAGATAACCTCTGTTCCCCATGGTTTGCTAGTACGCTCGGGTAAGGAAAATTTCACTACATGGTTAACATCAGTATTAGTAAATCAACTGTTCTACTCCAGATACTAAATACTTAGTAATGTTCCTGACTGCCTCCATCTCAATATCATCAGTCAGACTTTCTACAAAAAAAAAGGATTATATCTTCCTGTAATAACTTATTTATGACATTTCTCCTCTGATGTCTTTTCTCCATCATCAGAACTTGTCCCAAGCAAAACAACTGTATCAAGTTATATGATCACTGAAAGCAGTTCCCCTGTCCTCACCAATATATTGCTCAGACTTGATTAGGGAGACCTAATGCTCCAACCTTCTGAGTAATATGAACCTCAGAATATTTTCTGGATGTGTCTCCTTCCTTCATAACTTTAACAACTCTGTTAAGTACTGACTGTTATGTATTTTGCATAATGTTCCTTATCTTACTAAGAAGCTAAATTTGCTCCAGCCTTTGCTTTCCACTCAATCAAAATATTTTGCTATTGCTAGCACTCAGCCCACTTTAGCCCTCTTTATACAGAACACAAATTTGTCTCAGACCAGCGAACCATTTAGTCATATGAGTATATTTAACATTCATGTGTATTTCTCACCGGTGAAGCAAAGGAACCTCTTCCTGCACTCTGGCAGAAAACAGAACACTTGTAACCCAAATAATTTTCCAGTGCAAAAGAGGAAAATAGCTTTTTTTGTGCATGAGTATAATGCAGAGAGTATTATTATAAAAAAACTCCAAATTATTTTGGGGGCAGAAATTGCCAGGCTGATAGCTCCTAAGACTGTATTGGGAAATGCAATATTTACCTCACAAGGCCCAGCACCTATGGTTTCGGCCACAGCACAGATTTCTGACTCATTCACAGTGATCTTCCCTTTTAGGTATTGGTTGCATTTCTCGTTTCCCAAAATAAGCAGGTTTGCTACTCGGAGCAGGCCATCATAGGTAACTACTAGGATTGAAAAGAGAATAAAAAAATTATTCTACTGTAGAGGGGAAAAAAGTAATTCAAGATCCAGTCTGGATAAACTTATTCATGTAACTTGATTTATTGTCCTTTCTCTCCAGTATTCACATTTTTTCCAGTCCCGCTGTTATCATGCTTTTGTATTTTGGATTTCTTCTGTTTTCTACAAATGACATTTTCAAGGCATGGTTTTGGTTTGTATGTCTGTTCAGTTCTCTGAGAGTATCTGGGTAAGCTTTGAGTATTAGAATAGAGGTCTAGTTAACTGAGCTTACTCTACAGCTCACCACCAGTTTGCCCTGTTGTACCAAAGAGATCAGAAAAAGAGAGCCCAAAAATGTTATCGCTGCTGTCAGTGGATGCGAGGATTCTGCTCCCTGCCTTAAACATGAGTTAATGTTTAACAGTGCCTAGGGAAGGACGTGTGACTTGAGAAATTCTGCAGCAGAGTAGAGTTTTTCTCACTCTGTGCTGGCTCAGCTACACTGAATGACTTTGTGCCTGCAAGGGCAGAGCCACAGCCTTGTGCAATCTCCATTCATCAGTGTGAAGGTCAGGAAGCAGGAGCCCTGTGGAGCTTACTCTTGCTCTACATGTTGAAAGACAAGCCTGTACAAGCTGCAAAGATAAATAAAGGGTCTGGACCTGCCCATTCTCTGCACAGCCATCAAAAGAAAATGCCAAGCTTGCCCTCCACTGACTTATTATCCTGTTTTCTTGAAAAAATGGATGTAACACTTCTTTCTTCCCTGAGCGGGATTCTCTGAGGATTATAATAAGTAGTGCATAAAATATAATGCAAAGTCCTTGGATGACAGATGTTATGTATTTACTGTATTACATAACTCCACATTGCAAATTCCTTATCAGGTCTCTTAAGCTAAGCTTTCCTGTGATGCTGTGCTCCAGCCTGATGTCCCTGTCCCCCGGACAGCCGATGCCCCAAGAGGATGGCTAATATGGACACGCTGGAAACATCAAAGACAGTCATTTGGGAGAGGGCTGGTACAGATTAATTGCCACCCACAAAGAAATGTAGAGTAATGGCTACAAGGAGGAGAGACTCAGAATTCCAGTCTAGTTTGTGCTCTGCTTCCAGGACAGTGTGAGTATGTTGCTTCTGCTTACTCAGGGTCTGTGGCAAAACAACACTTGAGCACAGTAAATATTGGAGTCATTATTGTCAACTGGCAGCTATTAACTTTATTATCAACACATAATTAGCCAGATATAGCATTTACCAGACTAAATAAATGTCTGTTCTCCCACATATTCTCCCACATTGTATTTTCTTCACACAAAAACTGTGTTTAATAAACACTACTAAGGTTGCAAAGTCAAGTATTCAGAAGTTAGGACATACTAGACAGGGCTGCCTGTGCATCCCTAGTTCAGTGTCACTGTGTATGCTAATAAACATTTTGATTACATGTTTCTGTATTAGTTTTACCACAGGGCAGCCTGCTTTGGGATACAGAGACAGCTCAAGTAGATGACCCAGAATTTTTCAAAAACCAGCTAGTATTCTGCAAAATAAATCTGCTAATTTTTTAACATGCAGATCAATGTTTTTCTCTAGTTCATTCCTTGAAATGTTTGAATCATTTTGCCTGTGACTGAAACAACAAAAAAAAGAGGATAGGCTAGTAGAAAATATATTAAATGAACTTGCTCAAAGATTTATAAAATTAGAAAAAAAATAATTTTATAACAAGAAGTGTTGGACAACTGTGGCATCAGGCAATACCAGCAGCCTCACCTATAATGACAAGAGGAAGTAAGCTGTCAACGTATTCATTTAGTTTTTAAAAATAGTTTCTTACATCCAGTGTATCCCCATCCATAAACACTGCAGCTGGTCTTCTCTGGAATGGTACATCCAGAAATGGGTAATCGGATTATTTCTACAAAATTTGTCAATATAGCAGGTCTGAAAAGAGAGAAAAAATAATAGACACAATGGATTTTACTTACTCTTCTAAAATGTATCTTAAAAATGTCATTAAGTCTATTATAGACCACAGCAATCGAATCTGTGTCAATTCTTTAATTTCCTGTCTTTAAAGAATATGATGGATTCTTCTACCTATTTTTTTGTGCTACAGCTGTTAACTGTCAAAAGATTTCTTGAAATGCTGTCACCACTTTTATGCAGTTTAACTTGGGTTTTCATCTTAAAAATAAGTAATGATGGCATTTCATTTGAATATATAGTTTCATTAATATGGAGAAAGTTTGAAAGCTTGTATATACACAAGGATTTAAGTTACAATCTGGTGCTTATTCTATAAATTAAAACCATATACTATTCCATATGGGTACTTTGTGTGTTGTTTTTCTGTTGATTTTTTTTTTTTTTTAATCTCCCAACAAACCTAAACATAGTTCTCAGGGAAGAAAAATTTTAGGCATGATTTCTCAGAATTAATATGTTTGACCTCTTTCCTGAGTAAGGTGGATGGATCTGTATTTCTGCATATACCAAGTAAAATTTCTTTGAATTGGAAGTTTAGCCCATGGAGAAAACAACTTAGTATTGGAGATAGTAACTTGCAAATCTCATTGAACAAGAGTCTCATCCATCAGATCAAAATCCTGGAATTCTTAATAACAGCTACTAACCTGCTGAGTTTCAGTAAGACCAAATCTGACCCTGCAGGGCCATATACCAACTGGGAAATATTCCGGACTTGTCCATTCTTCTCCTCTCCCTTTCCTTTGATATTATGGACTCCAAGCCAGGCTTTGTAGTCTTTCAAATCTTTGTACCTAAATGAGGGAAAGGTGGTCATGATTTTGTTGAGATTATGATAAAATAACTCAAAAAAACCTCTGCTTAATATGATTATGCTAGAAGATCTTAACTAATGGTCTTCAGCAGGAATGGCTTCATACTGCCAACTGCTATTCCAAAATCAATATGCTTGAATGTAAGTTTTTGGCCTGAAGCCATTACATAATTTTATCTTTAACTGTTACTAAAATCTAATTTTTGTTTCATAATAGTATCCAAACATTTAGATCCTTGGACAGTATGAACCTTTGAACTCTTTGAGATTTGCCCAAGTTTTTTATTTTATTCTGTCCAGTTAAGCAGAAGCATGCGATTATTCTCATAAAGAGGCAATTGTCTAACCATGACACTTGGAAAACCTATTTATGCTTCTATGTAAAATAGCCAGAGCTCTTTTAGATTTACAACAATAATAACAGAAAATACCAAAGTCTCATGGGCCTTTTATACTAGAAAAGCAGTGTTAAAGCCAAACAGGAGGGAAATTGCTGCATTTAAGTTGAAGTGTTGTGCTGATAAATTCCAAAAATAGATGGATGTTAATATTGCAAAGTTACAGACTACTGTACCGAGAAGGGAAACACTGCCTTGCTGTAAGAACCCATTCTTCCTTTATCAAAGTACCACCACAAATGTGCTTATTCCTAGGGGGAAAAAAAAACAAAGAAAGGTTAAAAAAAAAGAGCAACAGTATTAGTTTCTACATAGACAAAGTGTTTAAAGAGTACTTTGCTCCCCATATAGGCTTGCTGGTGAAAAGTGGCAGACTGACAATATGCCGAAACATGTCTGTCCCTTTGCTGAACAGTTTAAACACTTACAGTAACATGACTTAGTAGAGATTTACTCTAGTGTGTAAAAACCAGGCAGAAAGACCCATTCAGTTACTCTGTTCATTTAGTGGTTTCAAAGCTGAATTTAAAATAAGAGACTTTATTCAAAATTAAAATAATAATTAAAACAACCAAACTAGCTAATTTTTTGGAACAAGAACTGAACTCAAGCATTCAGGCAAGTCCCAAAACTGCCACCAGATGTAAACAACATTTGGTCATTATTCATGTAAGTATTATTCAAAACATTGACCTCAAGGTGGAGAGTTCCTACTTGATTACAAGCCCTGTGAGATTTGTGTCCTTACATACTTCAGTTGGAAACAATCTGCAGTGTATGACATCCTACATGTGATTATAGAAAACCTGAAGCATAATATATCAAGTAAAATTAAAGCAATTAAGCATGACAGTTCTTTCAAAAAAAGAAATGGCTGTGGAATGTAGATTAATTAGTTTCCTTCTTTGTGCCTCCAAAATCACATTTATTTCCTGCAGCATCTCAGAAAGGGAATCAGAATTGTCAGCAATTTCAGAAAAGCTCAAAATCTCACAATTTATAAATTCAAATTGCACAAATGTTCAAAACTTTGCAAAGAACTGCTGGATGGATACCAGATGCTATATGGAGTTCAAAGATAGCAGAATAACACAAATGTTTGGTTGTTTTTTGTTTGTTTGTTTGTTTGTTTTAATTGTATTTTGAAGCAAAATATCTGGTCCAAAAGGCTGGAGTATTTCTAAAATATAGATTCTACCCAGTTGGGTTTTTTTATAAAAATGTCACAATCAGGAGTAAAAATGTGTTCTTCCATGTTATGCTTGCATCACTTATTGTTATTTTACTATACAAGATTTCATCATCTGCTTTAGAAGATTAATCAGTACACTCTGAAAAGTTAACTTCTTATTTAAGTATGGGACAAATTAAGAACTCGTTCCATGAAACAGATGAAATCCATCAAAATATACTTGAATATGCTTGATACCATAATGTTGATTGGATATATATCAATTTCATTGATTAATTTAACATTCGGCGGTGTGCTTTGATTGCCAAATAAAATTAATTTCTAAGTATCACTAAGCCCTAACCATTCAGACATGGTAACTCCATTTTGAAGTGTACAGTTAAGTTTTCTTGCAGGAGGTTCTGAAGTCATTAAGATTTTGTTTCAGACAGTATTGTCTTCGCTTCCTTGGTAACAATACAAAATAAAACTACATTTTTAGGCCCACATGTAATTGTTCAAAATGTATTTTTCTGCTGAAGCATTCCAGGAATCCCTTATTCATAAAAGGATCTGCAATCATTTAAGCAGTCATCTATTACATGGAATTTTGTCATATAGCAAAAAATCCAGGCTCAACTACTCTAACATTAGCTATTTCAATTTTAGGTACCTATATGTAATTCACCTTACCTGCCTAGAAGTTCCTCAAATATCAAGGCTGTTTCTACAACAGCACACAGATGGACTTTCCCAGAGTGATTTAGCTATCTGGTTACTTAGTCAAGGAATGTAGTGATGTTCCTCTAGAAACATCATTCACTACTCTTCCAGAAAGGTATAGTTCTGATGGGATCTTGTAAGATGCAACGATTATCAAGGATGAGAAGGATCCCCAGAATTCCTCTAACAATGAAACAATGTAAAAATAATTTTTCATTTAAGATGTCTTTTACAACATAGTTTTAAAAGAGATGATGAATCATAAGCTAAGAGAATTGAGCTTTAGTCTGCACTAGCAGACAAAAGGCTTTTAAGTTTGGTATTTTTTTCATGGTAGAAGATAAAGACTGATGCATGAGATACATCCTGTTATATATTAATGATTCACGCTTCCAGCTGATGAGTTATGAACCAGAATAATAACATAGGAAACTGCAATTCTGTGCTCTGGCTTTTATACAGTAGCAAAATGAGATCTGTCATAATGTAGCACATGTGTTACACACAAGCTGTGCGTGTTAGTGTCTCATTTTACAGAATAAAAAGGATTTCCTTATAGGTCCTATTTTTTTTTAATACCAAACAAATTTTATTTGAATGCAATGATATAAGGAAAAAGCTAAATTTGACATGGGTACGAATCCTGAATCCTATACTTCACAAGTAAATGCTCTGCCGTCAAAGGGAAAATATTGAAATAAAATTCATTTTTTTTCAAACAGTCTCTATAATAAACATTTTAATGCTGAATGAAATGTTATGAAAAGGTCTGCAGTAGCTAATTGAAAGAGCAGAACACTATGAATGCTTTACAAGTTCATGTGGTTAAGTTGGTTAAAATGAACATAAGAAATATTTCACTAGCAGGGTGAATGGCATCACCTAACATTACAGGAATGCTTTTTCTCTGATTTTACAGAATTTAACTGCAATATAGAAGTATTCATACTATGGTCAACATTTTCTAAAGTTCCAAAACAAATATCCAAATAGATGTATTGTCCTACTAATTAAAGTTGTAGTTACCTGTAGGTCAAACTAACCACCCATCCTTCGTTAGTTTGTGTTGGGATTCCATTTACAACTCGCAAATGTTTTGTTGAAGCACAAGGAATGGCAGTATCTGAAAGCAGGTCCAGAGATCACATTTTACTAAAAACAGCAGTAGGAAACCTGCACAGTTGCACATAAGAGCCACAAGAAGGTCAATATTTATTACACATTAACTTTCCTGTGCTAATGAAACATATTTCTAGACCATCAAAACTACATCAAAGAAGCTCAGTAGGTCTACATAAATATTCATAAGAAATGTAAAATACATACATTTAAATAGGGTTTTTTGGATTTATGTAGTTTAAAAGTAAACATTGAAAATCACTACCAAATCGCACCACTGACAAGACGTGACAATGAAGATAGATAAAAGAGTACAATAAAGCTATTCCCCATTTTTCTCCGGTAAAAATAATTTTGTTCAGTATGTACAGTTTTTTTATAACTAACTGATCTTTATTTTGTTTCTCAGTTGGAAAGAAATGGTTAGTCTTAGAGGGTACAGTCATGCACTGCACAGTATATGTAAAAACTTACCATCCAAGCTGGTTGTTGTAGGAGTTGTATCACCTTCACCTAGACAGACACATAAGATAGCCATAAAGCAAAATTAAAACACATTTGAAAACTGAATAGAGTAAAATTCAACAGCAAATGGCATATTGTTAACTTTAATGGTTCACAAAGCTTTAAACTTCAGTGATTTCTTTAATACTCTGCAAAAGCACAATTTAGTAAGGATTAACAAGAAGGCAGAATTTTATTCCAATTAAATGAAATAAGAAATAAACATTTTGCAACAGGGGTTTTAAGTATTTTACTACTTGGCTGAATTCTGACTACATCGGGCTGCCTATCATGTTTAATTTACGTGTTTCATTCAAACAAGCAAATGCTAAAAAATGAAGCTGTGTCTTTTCTACAAGCTTCCAGGAACTATAGAAGTCATGTGATTAAATCCAAATCAGAATGAAAGAAATTCCAGTTTCCCTAATAACCTTTGAAACTTCAAAAGTCCTTCCATGTTCCTATCAGCATAAACTTATCTTTATCAAAACCTGCTCCTCAAAATCTGGTTCAGTCCTTCTATCTAGTCCAAGTAAAAAAACACAGTTACAACAAAGTTGCTTAACCTTCACTCAAAACTTATACCTTCAGTGAAGTCTACAGAGTGACCCAGCACTATGAGCTGGAGGTACAGGTGTAGCTACTGAAAATTTGCACAAGCAAAATTTAAACCATCTCATCCAAAGAGATTTCCATCATTAAGCAAATGTGTGTGTGTGTGTGTGCGTGTACATGTATATATGTATGNATATATATATATATATATATAGTTATCTGTAGTGCAGTTTGAATAGACTAGTTAAAGGCACCAAGAAAATTCACTTGGGACCTGTCAGTATTTTGCCTGTACTGGTTAAGTTGGTTATTAGGAATGGAGTAGGGTACTAGTAGTTTAATAGTAGTTCATACGAGCTACAGTTGTATAATAGACATGTTCTCACTCTGGAGTTGTTGGCAGAAATTGTAATGCTTGCAAATGCTGTATTATCCTCCAAATATTTGCTGTGAATATTTCCTCAGGAGTTCATAGATTCAGACAATGAACTCAGAATCAGTGAGCTAAAAATATATTTCTTCAGCTGTTTTTATTTATATTGACACAGATAACCTTTTGCACAGTTTGTTTACTCTGTGCATAGATGCCAAAACATCACCTGAGACTTCAAATATCACTACTTAGCGATGCAGGAGTTCAGACTATAAGAAAATGCAGCAGATTGCCACTAGGAATGAGTGTAACATTATCCTAAACCCCTAGAGAACAGAGCCATGCATTCAAAAGCCTGATTTACCATTCAAGTGTTCTCCCACGATACACAGCAGAGTAATTTAGAAATAAAAATTGAAGAGAAAGATTTTGAACATAAATGTGAATTGCACATTTTTTAGCATAAACCCATCTTTTTCCACTTATCATCAGTTTATTACTGAGTTCCCTAGGATTTTAAATTCTGTTTATTTAAGCTATTTCGATTTAAACATTCAACTTTGGGGGCGTGATTTTCCTAATTCTTGCCAGGAGTTAAATCATCCCATAAACACCTGAAAGCAGAATCTAATCTGTATAGCACATACAGATTTCAGCATATATATAGATAGTGAGTTGTCCTAATTTTGCAAATACAGATCACACAAAGAGATTCTGAAGTCTGTAGCTGAGAAGATATCTCACCCTGGGTTTCTTGAGGCCACAGCCAGTATTCTGACCACTAGACAATTCTTTGTCTCCATCCAGCCCTCATTCAATAGCAAGATCTGCTGGAAAATGTTTGACCATCTGTAATAGCCCTTTTGTGCTCCTGCTGCATAAATAAGCCTTGAAATCTCCAAGCTGGTCAAGGAACAGAACCCCTTGTTCATATATTGCACAAGCAGCTTCTGTCTGCTCCTTCTCAGTCACACACAATTGATTCTTGATAGGATCACACATTTTCCACTGCCACAAGTGACAATAGAAAGGTGTGCATATGACTGAGACACCGTGGCTTTGCTGGGACAGCACAGCTGACAATGCCAGAGGCATACCAAGTACTCACATCGAGAAATAGGGCAGTAATCCCAGGGAACAAGAGGATCATCTGTGTAACACCAGGGACCGTGAAAATCATCATCTGGATTGCGACAATAGTTTTTCTTCAGTTTACTAACATCTGGTTCTCTGAATATTTGTATATGCCTACAGGGAAAAAAAAATTCAAAGTGCTGAGAAGCTTTATACTATAGCCCAAATTTTCAAAGGTTAAATGTTGCTTTGCTCCACATTGTACTATTAGTTGATTGAGAAGCCTACAGGTCAGGGTTTAGGGCTGGTTAAAATCAAAGGGAAGATGAGACCCAAATATTTGCTGGATCTGGGTCCAAGTTTCCTCTGGTTGGTATTTTAAGCCGGGAGGTCTCCAGATCTCCCACTCAAGCTAAAATCTCTAGATATTCTCAGGAGGGATCATTACACTGATTAGAAGAGTGCCTGCGATGTCCTCAGCAAATCTTCAGGCCTCTCCGGGGAGCACAGGCACCTTCTCCTTTCAGGTTAACAGCACGAGGGAGCGTCGAATCTACAAAGCTGAATCATGGGAAAAGGAAGGGCAAACTGAGAAAATTACCAAGCTGAGCAGCAGACAAGGAGAAGGATGAATGGCTCAAACAAACTGCAGCAATAAGTCACCTAAGCTGCAAACCTACATGGGACACTTTAGAGGTGAAATATTGGGGTCAAAATGTGAAGCGGAGAAAGCTGTGTGCTTCTGGCTGGCCAGGCACAAGGACACAGGTTTCCTTAGTTACAGCTGTACTGCTCTTTTAGTTCATAACCCACCACGCGTGCTGCCTCTAGCACACCCATAACTAGAGAAACTGCCGCAGTGAGACAGAGAACTCCCCAAAGAAGCTCCCAGATGGAAAATGCGTGGGAGTGAGAAAAGAAAGGCTGATCTGTGCTCGATTAGATGAATGCAATTGCATCAAGCAGCCAGTAGGTTAATGCTGTCTCATTCACATATAACTGAAGACTTATCAGGCTTCTCAGAAGTCATGATGTTAAATCTCTGCTTCCCTTATACATGGGAATAGGTGTCCTCTGTAGGTAAAACACATGTAGCCCAGGGGATGATTCCAGACAGGGCCACTGAAGTCTGCCTTTTGCAACACAGCTTCCCCAAAGGCTGACTTACTGACTTACACACTGTCCTGACTGACAATCCCATCAGCAGAAGGAAGCAGGGACAGCCAGAGTCCAAAGGACCATGGCTAGTATGTGGGGCACTGTGACTCAGCAACAACCAAAGCTAATACTGACATGTTTGCATCCGCTTCAGAAACTAAAGGAAAATGAAGGAGAAACTGTTTCCATCAGGGCCCCTAGTGTGGGTGGTATTTTATACAAAACAACATTTTTGATGAATCCCTTATTTTGTACTTCCTGCTGACTCATTTTACTTCAACAAATAAATTAATTTGCCATCTCCAGGATTTGAATATGAAGCCAAATTAATGATAAACAACAGAAATTGCAAGTCTTTTTAATGGCATTTGATGAGAGTATCACTAGATTGTAGACCCAAGATTCAGTTTCAGGCTGCAAGGGACATTAAGTGGTTTCCAGTCCAACCTCCTCCTTGAAGCAGCATGACCTATGAGGTTAGGTTGATGAGATAATAATTTCCTGCCTCATTCCTGCTATCCTCTCATAACACAAAACTTTCAGGGACAAAGATGGGGTAAAACAGGACAGTAAACTAAACTCTAAGTAACATCCCAAAGCCTGTAATTAGTGGCTAGCCCGAACAAAGTCATGTTGTGCAACATGTTTAAACACAAAGAAAGAAGAAAAAAGATAAAGATTAAAAAATAAATAAATAAATAAAAAGAAGATACTAAAAGCTCCAGGGCATAAGGGCCTTCTTTAGAATCACTGCAGATGAGAAAGAGTTGCCATCTGGAGGCACTATTTATTCAGGACTCATTGAACCATCTCTTTCTGTTGCATATATACACACCTACGTAAGTCTTCAATATTTTTGTCCCATGTGGAGCAAGTTAGCCCAAATCTTGTCTTGGATAGATTCCCCATGTAACTCTTGCCATTGCCACGATAACAATCTGAAAAAAGAATGTCGAGACAAAAAATTGGAGTGTGATTGTGCAACACTGAGAAGAAAATTCTTCCTTTCCATCAGTAATCCAAATTACTAAAGACAAATGTTCCATTTAGCAAATGCTACACAATATAAATCAGACAATTGCATGAATTAAATCAGAAATGAAATAGGAAAAAATTTTCAAATTTAGATACATCACCTCCTATTTAAGACCTTCTTTCTCAACACAGTAGTATTTTAAAGTTTGTGTTACATAAACTGGGAAAGTTTATTTCATAAATAGTTGGTTTTTTATTAATTTAGAGGGGTCACACAGAATATCCTAAAAGTTGTCAGAAGTACAATTTCTGACAACACAAAAATGCTCTCCTATTCCACCCTCCTCAAAAAAATAGGCACTCAGTCTATTTGAAACAGCTTAGCTGTGTAGATTCCAGATTCTGGCAACAGTATATAATTCTAGACTTAAGTACTACTTCAGCAAAATCAAAAAATCAACATAACTTTAATTTTAGTGTCATTCAAAAACTTGCCTGTTCTCTCCAGCAGAAGTCATGTTTAATTCATAAGCTTTTATCACAAGCCTTTTTGAGACTTTTCAAGAGGATTGTTTAAAATGATAACTACTATAAAGACTTTAATTTCATATTCATCAGTAATTTTACTTTTTGATAATTAATACTTTATAAGAAACACAGAATGAAAATAAATGTTAATCCTTTCTCTGACATAACTCTTGCAACTGCAACTTTTTCAAATTTACAAGAAAAATTGGCTAAAATTTAGAGACGGAGGTGTTAATGCAGCCTGGTGAAGGGTTATAGATCTGAGGTTTTAGCCTCAGTTTATGTTATAATTGACATTAGTTCTCAGGATGCAAAAATACTCCTTAAGAGTAATACCTCACGGGAAAAACAACACCGGCATGAAGACTCAGAGTAGACCTCACAAGCAGAGGTATCTAAGAGGATCAATTCCTTTCGGCTAAGGCAGTATGTGCAAAAAAAAAAAAAAAAACAAAACAAAAAAAAACAAAACAAAAGGCTTTTGGAGGCCTCATGAAATTACAAAAAGGAAATTACCAAGGAAATCATCTCAGCCCTGGAAAAAGGCCTTTCAAACTAAGAAAAGTAAAGGCAGTGGAACAGATTCACAGATTCACTTTGTCTAAAAATCAGATCCAATAGCAAATCTTTGCTGTCTCTTTCCCTGCTGGAATTGAAAACTGAACTGTGAAATGAATCTCATTTACACGACAATGAGTCCCAAGTATGCAAATAAAGTCAAAGCAGAACTACACAGGTGAAATACAGATACCACTTCTCCAGTTTGCAAGCCTGTCTATTTGCTGTTTGGAACAGTACAGCATTTGCTTAAAATCATGTTATCACCCTTTCCTCTGTTACCTTGTTCATTTGATACATCACACTTAGGAATCTGGGAGCAATAACCAATACGGATGTTTGGGTCAGTGGTAAAACACCAGGGTGATTCAGATCCATCTGGATTTCGGCAGTAGTTCTCCCTCAAATCCCTATAAAAATAAATATGTTAACTCACAGCAAGAATAACTTAAACCCACTGATGCATTCCATTGCTTTTTATTATGAATTAACAGTAATATGGGCTCCTTCAGGTCTCAGTGTTACTGATCAGTCTCAAGTGCAAGGAGATGAGGAGCCAGTAAGAACACAGTGTCCAGAAAAACACAGTCATTGTAATATGAATATGTTTATGGGAATTCATTTCCAGCAGACATGTTTTGACTGGATGTAAGATTTCATTTGAAGATTAACAATATTTTCAATATAGCTTATTTTCATTCAGGATTCTCCATCAAAATTTGCATACAACTGACATTGGATACACCTGCAATCCATTATAAGTGTTTTTAAATACAAACATTACCAAAGTGTTTAAAACTCCCTATACTTTGAATGGTTCTGCTGAGTTTAGTAGAGTCCTGCAGACTATCAGTGACTCATTTAAGAACCTGAGCCTTGGAAAATAAAGTTAAAAAAAAAAAAAGAAGTATATTGAAATTCTACAGAGCTGTTACCTTTAAAGCAAAAGTTAGTCACAAGGGAACCTCTTTAAATGTCTTTCACAGCTTGAATGAAATAGCCAAACCTGTGAAACGTAAGTTTTATTTTCCCATCTCCTGACAGTTTTTCCCATGTTCTGTGCTTCTCCATACTTCACTCCATTTTTCCATCAGCAGCACTTATTGATAATGGACTATGGAAAGAATGGGCCTAATACTGTAATTCTCACTGGTATCTAGTCATCAATAAAGATATTCAGTACAAACTGGGTTGTGACTCTGTGATGGTCAGCAAGGCTTCCTCTCTGCTCAGTTAAAAAAGGACTGAGAGAACAATACTAACATAACTGCCTAAAATTAGTAGATTATTCACATCCTGAGAGTTTATGAACTTCACAGAAATATTTGATGACTAGTGGTCCCTTAGGTAAAAGCAGTCTTATTGATGCAAATACATTTAGTAATGAGACAGAAAAGGGATTTAAAATATGCAAAATAGAAGTGTAGTCAAATATTATAAATGTAAAGTATTGCCAGGAAGTTTACATTTAAATAATACTTAGGACTTACTAAGCTAAAGTCAGCACGAAAAGTGTGAATAAGTATTTAGGTCCATGAAAGAAATGCAGTGGTAATGTACCAGCAGTACTGGGATTCAGGTCCCAGCCTGGAAAACATCCAGGCACTTCACAATCAAATTGGTGAGTATACGTTTGAAGAAAAAGTTCATAAAACTCCCTAGGGTTTCACACAAGTTCATCTAGATCTACTATTTTGAGATCTGAAGAACTGATTTTCCCATGTTTAAATGGTTTTCAGCGTCAACAAGTAGAGTGAATGCATCAGGATGCAGAGCAGGAACATGCTTTATGGTTTATTTCAGTGGTCTTTTAAAACTAACCCCTTTTCCCACTGCAGTAATAATACCCACACGTCTCTACTCACTTGCATTTGAAGTTCTCAGGAGTGATGTTGTGCTGGTGAGGAAACTGGGAGTCCCATCTCTGGCACTGGATTCCACTCCAGATGGTGCTGACGGTGCCACGGTAACCCTCTCCCTGCCCCTGGATGCACGTGGAAGTCTCAGCTGCTGCCTCTGTGCTGTTCACGACACTTTCATCTGCAGACCCAGAGAAGAAGTGCTGTTTCATTAACTTAAGACTGGCTAAGGTTGTCAGGTTTGAATTCAGCATTGCAGTTCAAATGATGGTAATTGGAGTTCTTTGGTGAAGTTGCCAAAGTGATTACAGAATAATTTTCTCCTCTTCACATTTACAACCTCCACAAAAATCAAAATAAGTGCTAGACGTTATGCTAGTTTATCCAATTGCATGTAGAGGAGCTGCAACATTTAACAGCTTTTGTTCTGTGAGACACCTGGACTATGCTGTGTCATTTATGGCCTGAAGATATTCCTGATTACTTTTTCCAGTTCAGCAAATGTCTTTTCATTCGCTTAGCTTTACAAAAGTGAGTGACCACCCACATGTGCACTGTTACACATAAAAATAGATATTTGCAGGATTAAAATACAATTGGTTTTCTCTAATGAATTCACAGAATATCAAGTCATAGGAAAAAAGATATGCAACTTAAAAAAATAAAACAAATGATAAATCCTGTTATAAAGTAATGTGCGAACTTCTCTTTGAAGTTTTGTTTTGGTTTTTTATGCCTCAAATGGTTGAAAGAGAGACAAAAATCCCTGTTCTTGAAATCAAAGATCAAGTATGCTCTACAGAGAGACAAATGCTTTAAAGACTAACAAATTCATCAGACTCAAGATCTTTTACAGATGTTGATATACTCTGCACTCACCCTGGTGTGAGTTGTCTTGAACTAAATTCAGAAAAACAGTGGTTTTCAAATGACTCATTCACATAACTTGAAAGTCTCTCTCTATTTCTTATGCAATTTTCATAATTGCAAATTAATGGCACAGATATTGCATCAGATATATACAGAGTAGTACAAAACAAAACACACTGCGATAAGAGCAACACTTCTACAATGTCTCCAAAAGTTATCAATACAATATTTTGTAAGTAATTCCCTCTCTGTTGGTAAATACAATTGTTCACAAGACTAATTTTATTAATTACTTTTAAAGTATTAGTTGCCTACAGTAGGTATGTCAATAAAATTTTTCAATTTGTTTTCTTCAAATGGTCCAGTGAATAGAACAATATTTGTGTGTTACTCATTTGTGTCTTCACTCCTGGAAACTTGAGCCAGTTCTATGAACTTGGAGAGAATATGGGTCTTAAGGAAACCAAATGTCATAACAGATGGCTCTGGCTGATTTGCTGACTGATCTTTGACGCTAAAGATCACTTCCCTGTCAGATGATAACATCAAGTTGTGCAGTTGAATTATAGATTTATCCTTTTTCTCTTCATCTGGTTGGTGTTTTTAAATCAGTGTTTCATGGTCGAATTAATTTCCTGTCCTTCCTTCCCAAGGCACTTTTTCTCCAAATGTTGTCGTGTTTCAATGGGATTGTGAGTTCCAAGCTCATTCCAAAGTCAAAAGGATATGGCACTGCAAGTATCACAAGCAGGTTTCTGCAGGATTACAAATGTGCTCTTTCTAGTGGATTCATCAAACAGACGTGCAGCTAGTAATTATATTTTTAGTCTTTATGGATCACTTTTTAAATAATTGGACTACAAAAAGATGAATTCATACCACTAATAGAAATAAATAGCTGCATATTTCAGTTTCCCATCATAAATAACATATAAAACATTTAGAATTATATTCTAAAATACTTTCTAAGCTGACTACAGTGAATACATTCAAATATATAATTAGTATTTTCAAAAAATAAATGCAGTGCTTTTATTAAAAATTAAAGAGATGTAGTGAATAACTTTGGGGGAAAAATAGAGCTTGCTAATATAAGAAATTTAAGCATACATCCTGGCTTTATAATATTTCCTAAGTAAATTAATAAACTAAAACCACATAACTCTAGCAAAAAGCCTTCTTAAATAATACTAATAAGGCACAAAAAATCAACCTCAGATAAGCTACTGCAAAAACCTTTTTTATCTGCAGGAAGTTACTATTTCAACTATTATGGATGTATAGCACAACTACTCTATATTCAATCATACTAGGGAAAAATATTTGGGTTGGCATATATATATATCATTGTGTGTGACTTGTTTGTGGGGGTTTTTTTAAATCACATGCCTGAAATGAAATAAGTAATGCATCCATTTATTTAAGCAAGGCCATAGTCATTTTGTGTAGCATTCCTTCTTGTACATCTACAATTACACAACTCATTGCTAAACCTTACAGTGCAGGTCAGGACAGTGACTTCTATCGGTAGATCAGGTTTTACAATTTGTTCATGACATGTAAAGGCACCAGACAAACTTAACTTCCACATTGTCATGAATACTTGTACAGCCAAGCCACCTCTGGAAAGGCTTACGTTATAATGACTAAGAGAGAAACTATTTAAAAATTTACAATGCGATTATCTGCTACTACTTTGGGGGCAACTCTCAGTAAGAATTCTAGCAATTAAAAGCATCACTAAAATATTCTTATTTTAATTAATACAGCAGTTACTTCATTCCAAAAGGTCCACAGAACCCTCCCCAAACTCATGTTGCTGTACCATCTGCATTTCCTCCAAATGTCCCATTTGAAAACATGAAAAATGAGACTCCAGAATATTTCTGGAATTTAATTCTGAAACAATTCCCATTCTGGCTATTGAGTCTCACAGAAAGCTCAAAACTTACCAATAAAGGCTTGAGAAATCCTTCATTCAGCTGGTGATTTCCACAAACAGGCATGATGGGAACAGTCTCCCTGTTCCTGTTAATGAAAGTTGGGCTGGATGTGCACAGGGACACGCAAGAGCTTGAGAAGAAGTGCCTACCTCACCAGGCATCACAGAAGGGCTTTGCAGACTCTAAGGCAGTTGCCAGACTTTAAGTGCCCAGGCAGTCCAAGCCTAGAACTTATACAGGCATCTCCGATCAATAATGGTCTTGTTCTAGGGGCTAATTACTCATCACCCACATAGGCAGTTATCTAAAGTTTAGTAATTCTGAGCATGAACATCAGATGTGCAGAGCACTGGAGAAAAAAATCCTGAGATCACACTCACCAGTTCTCTTACAAGGCAAAATCAAGATCAAGATTAAAATCCATAAAACTGAATCCCCATCCTTATCCCAACAATTCCTCTAAAATATAAATTAAGATCTGCAAACCAAGGGCTTTTTCCAATGAGCAAGACATTATGAATTAAGCTGGATTAATTTACAATCAATAAGGAATCCTTACTTTGCAGTACTTACTAATATTTCATAATAAAGTTCCCAAGTTGTTTTTGCTTTGGTTCAAATTTTATAGTTCTGAATTGAGATTAAAAGTACTGTTAAAGGAAGATCACACAAAATATTACCTTATAAAAGACTACCATTTATGGTTTATTGATTAAATGTCACTTCTTAGTCCTGTACAAAAGTTCATGATGAACAGAAGGATTTGGTAATCGTTAGCAGCTACTTTTGAACTTTGTGGGTGTTTTTTCTGTTTCTAATTCTGGATGACTAAGATTGACCGTGTAATTCAGACAGCTACATGAGGGGATTTCCCATTAGTAGTGTTTCCAACTTCACATGTTCACACTGAAGTCCAACTGAAGCCAAAGTGCAAGAATGTAAAGGTATCCTTTTATTCCATAAAACCCTCCCTATTTTGATGTTTCAAAATCCGTAACTTTATTAATAAGGGCCAGCTCATGCATTTGTAGAAGCTTCAGTAAAAAGATGAAACATTATCCAGAGTTTCACGTGTAAAGCCACAGATAGTCCTCTCTGCTCTGGTTCTCACAGTAACACCAGCATGAGGGACTCAGCAGGGGCCTTGAGTCATTCCACAACTCAAGTAACCAGTTAGAGTACTATTTCTGTCTTTAATCCCAATGACCCCAAAGAAAATCCTGCACAACTTTTAGGTCAATGGTGAAACTCCTAATGACTTAAAAGAAGGTAGGGATTTTGCTGGAGAATTCATGCTCTTTCATGACAATACGATCTGTGTATTTTTGGAAAAAGACATAGTTAGAAAAGAAGCAGAGTCCTAATTAACATCGTGAGGAAAATACCTGGTTTTGCTTATATTCATGTAACGTCTTTTCTACAGTGTCAGTCAATAGAAGGAAAACGTTTCCTGATTTGCAACAAAATATTTTAAAAAGTAGATTTAAACGTGATCTATGCAATTCTGCAGATGCCACTGAGAAAGCTGAGGGATGTTCTGAAGCTGCTCATGCTCAGCTGCACTGCCTGCAGTCATCCCTGACTCAAGCAATGGCATCTACAGTTCTGGGCAGTAGGTTAGTGGCACTTCCTTCCTTGCACATTTTCTTCAACGTACTATCTCACAATACAAGAAACATATCGGAGAAAAAAACCCACTGATTTCTAGTGGTTTGCTTTTTTTCAGTAAAACATATGAGAAAGTGAAGAAATCAATTAAAGCCAAGCTCAGGAGTCACAGTACTGATGAACTCATAGTCATCTAAACCTGCACATTTGTCCTTAAGCAGAGAGCGCTCTTTCCCAGTTTTCCAATGTCTACAACAAGGCTTTCAATTGAAACAATTTTTATTTTAAATCCATTTAAAAAATTAAAAATTAATCCCCTCAGGTTTAGAGATCTTAAATCTCACTTTCAAAACTACAACATAAATGATGAAAAGGATTCGAGAAGGATCCTTTTTGAGGGAATGTAGATAAAGCTGATGCATAAACAGTGAACACTGGACCTATTCTCCGTCTCCGTGTGAAGCGAGATGAAAGGTAACACTTTATCATCTACTAAATATCAGTCTCTTTTCTCTGCCTCCTTTCTATAAACATACTTATCTTATACAAATATTAAGCTTAAACTGAGTGTAACTTTTATTTGTTTACATACTAGGATTCAACAAATAATTCTTTAATTAGAACTTCATATTAAAAGAGGCAGTTGAAATCTGTTTCTAAAAAACGGTTAACTTACCACTGGTGGGTTTTTGCCTTCCTGAAAGTTGTAGGCACACTGCAATGGTTCATTTTACACCTAGAGTCTCAACTTTATTGTTTCATTACTTGTTCTTTCCCATCAAACCCAGATCTTTATCGAATTCTCTCAAGGCTTTTCAGCTCCAGTTATCCTTGCCTATTCCTATGAGTACTGACAGCAAAGGCATCTGGGTTGGTTAGAAATCAGGCAGGCATCAAAGGACCACTGTCCTTACCCTAATAATTCCATATAGGTCTGCAGCTCTCAAATGACTGACATGGGTAGTTTCATTTCTGGGTCTCAGTACCTCTTTTATAGCCCTACAGCTCATCCAAAGAAGAGGTGTTATTTTGTTGTTTTTTTTTTTAATTGTAAAGCAGTATTAATTCCCAACTCCTGTTTACCCTGTAGTTCATGTCCTCATTCATGCCAAAATAACAGTAATTTTCTTTTGTTCATATTTGCTGTCACTGCTTCCATTTCTTCATTTCATCCTACACTTCTTCATTGCTGTTAGTTGTCCTTTTATCCTCTCTTCTAACTAAAAATTGTCTCAAGCCAAAACCACAGACACATATGTGAGCAACTTCAAACCAGTCCTGGGGTCCCTGAAGTCTTAATCCAAATCCAGTTTTTGCAGCTTGAGCCATCTCTAATTCCTAATTGCTCCTGTCATCTCTTTCTCACAGCCCTGGCTGTAAGCCACAATGGTGTTTTATGCTGCATTCTGTTCTTGGAAGTAAAATTACAATGCCCTCTCTCTCTTCAGTCTTAAAAACATATTTATTTTCTAAACGCTTCCTTCCACCAACTTTTTTGCTGAACATTTTGTATATGAGCTGTTGTCAGCATTTTGGCTATAGAGCATACTAGCAGTCATGACATGTAGCAAAAGCCACAAGCAGCATGCTGCCTTGTGGTCACTCCCCCAAAGAGAGGACACCTACGTTTTTGTATATGGTCCAAGGACTTGGATTTGCAAAGTATTTTTCCTAATTAAAGTTTCTTGTAAATTAAATAAACAGTCCTCAGCAAAGGAATTAAAAACCTGTGTGAGAATCCAAACCACAAAGCTATAAAGACCTATAACTCATGATGTTCTCTTTTTAGTGTACTGAGATTGTAAACAGCCACAGCTTCAGAAACATGGAGCAGCCACCGACACCCAGAATAGCCAAGTGTTTTGGGCTCCCTGCTAGGAGGTGGGAAAAGAGTTTTTCTCTGTGCCTCAAGAAAGACAGAAAACTGAAAACAGGACTTCTATATTTTGTGTTGGTATTCTGGCCATCAAGCTGGTGATATAACAGTACCATCAGCAATAAATTCCCTCTCTGGGTTATAAAGGAAAGCACTGAGCAACATCCCATTTTATGAAGAGGACAATGCCATCTGCCTGTGCAAAACACCTTTGAAAATCCCTGATGGATTAAGCACTTTCAAGACCACTACTTTAGTATTCTTTACCTCCTATAGATTGCCTTATTAATGTCCAAAGATCTACAGCTTTCTGCACTGAAAATAGTTTTACATGTGAAATTTCCACTGATGCTAACATGCTTTCTAACTGAAGACGAAAGAAAGAATTTCTGGTTACTTCAGTCAACTTTTGCCTAGAAATGAGACAAAAGGCTTTCATCGCAGCATTAAAATCATTACATTGTGGATTTTGGTTTTAAATTCATTTTGATCTTTACCTTTTCTTAAGGACTCTAACTGTGACTTGGTAGACGGAGGTGATAATCCAGTAGTTTGCAGAAGATCTCCCACCCAACTATTTTCTGAAGCTTAGGCCAGACTGTAGATAGTGAAAGTTGCAAGGACTGTAAGTTTACGTGACCAACAAAGCCAGATGTGAATCCTCAGAACACTGACACATCAGCTCAGGAAATGCCAAAGGATAAAGGTTTATAAAAGTTACATTTGTGAAACAGTCAGCTGTAACTTAGGAATATTTTTTTTTCGTAATAAAAACATATCCAGCCAGGGAAAACAACAGATCTGGTATGCTACACATGATTCATATGTTATCTAATAATTGGAGAAGTGTAGGAAGCACAGTTTAGTTTAAAAAAAAACCCACAAAACAAAACTAAACCCAAACCAACATGAGCCAAAAACCCAAAGCAGCAGCTCCTAATTTAATGGATTAACTAAAAAATTCAAAGATGATTCAGTTGTACAGCTAAGCAAGTATGTGTTCACAAAAGGGAAAGACTGAGCTTTCCCTATCATCAAAGATTATCAGTAAGTCTCGATACAATTACATGAACCAGCAATGTAATTCACAGATCAGACTTTCAACATGGGTGTGACTTAATGGGTGCCTGACCCAAAACAAGCAGTGGTCCTGCTAAGTTTCTTTGGCCTCTAGAGAACCTGATTACAGACATTGCCTAGAGTAGCAAATTAACTTCACTCCTTTTACAATGGAATAATTTGGATAATTTAACTGCCTTATATTGGATTTACCATGATATATGACAGAGCAGAATAAGATCAATTACTCCGCATCAGGAAATACACTTAGTATTCTTACTCAACTCTCAGATTTCAAAAATTGATTAATTGATTAGAAGCAACTGGATCTACGTACAGACATTAGACTGGTCTAAGCTAAGAACAACCAAGGAGAGAAAATTCAGAACTATTGGCGGTGGAAGCAGAAACATGGAATAATTTGTTCAGTAACAATCTTCACTTGGTAAGAATCCTAAGGGAAGATGGAGAATTCCATGCTTCCCCCTTTAAGTAACAATTGCTCACACATAAAACTTCATGCCATGGCCATTACCTCTTCCTCTTCCGCCTGCCCCAGTATTTATATATCTGCTAACATAATAGGGAAAATACATGATATGTTATGGAAGCAGACGTTTTGTCAGACTCACACTGTCTGTATTTCATCTGGATACCCCAGTAATGGTATATCTTGATTTATATATCAACAGCCATAAAATAGAGACAATATTGAAAATTAAACAGTTATTAAAAATCACTCTTTTTATGTTTGAGATTTTTTTCCACTTTTTTTAATTCTCATATAAGATCAGTTTCAGATGACCTTTCTTGTTCTTTTTAATTGATTCTATTCTCTTCCTCTATTCTCCTCCTAAGAGAGACAAATTAATTCTACTATGACATAAGCCTACCGAAGTAACACAGCGCTAGAAGAAAAGCAGAGTGTCTGGTTTCGAGGACAATTTTTAACACTTCATTTTGGTCAAAATTCAAGCAGGACAACAAAATAAATTGTAATTTCCAACACTGCAGATCTAAAAGAAACTGACTTTCTCATGAGCTAATATGACACCGAGTTTCACTGAGCAGTTTTAGAAGCTTCCTTTTGCCTCTACTTGATGGAAAATTAAAAAATATTGTTTTGACTTTTCTGCCTGTTTTCCCAGAGGTTCTGCCACAGAGTTGGGGCACATGAAGTTGAAAGGTTTCCCCAGTATGGGTTCACTTTAAGCTATGCCTTGGGTAAAGAAATTGCCTTTTTTCCACAGAACATTATAAAAACAGACTTTTGAGTAAAGAGAATAAAAAATCATTGTAGGCACTATGAGACTGCCTTTAATATAACGCTTGTTCATTCACTAGGGGCAAGAAAAAGGAGCCCAACTATGCAATGAGAATTACTGGACATACGACGGGACACTGTCACCTGTAGATCCCACAAGCCGTGAATGAGGCGAGGAATTTCAGGGATGTGAATCTTGGTTTCCTAATTAAAGTAAGTCTCAACAAAACTTAACTCTACTATCTGCCTTAGCCCCAGCCCTACCATGAAAGTCTAAAAAAGTTTTCAAGAGAGGTCCAATAGTTTTACCTTCCTCATCTTCCCTGCACTTCTCTAATTATCTATTTAACATCTAATTATCAGTAAAACAGAGCTGTCAGATATATTGCCACAGTTAAGATGATCTGGGCTTTGAAGGTAGAACATGCTGCAGGATGCTCTAAAAATGCTGAAGAAAAGCATCTCAAAGAGGTCATCTGATATTTGTATACCTAATGTCATTTTCATTAAATTCCCTGTCTGTAAAGTGAAGATAACAAATGCCACCATCTTGCAGTTGATGGATGAAAAGAAATTAATTGCCTGTGGAGTGCTTTGATACGTAGTGCTGAACATCACAGAAAATCCCACAGGATAATTAATAATTCTGTGTTCAGCACAAGGGTGGATGGTGTGCAGGACCCAAGGCCTCAAACTGCAAAGCAGTGAACAATCGTTGGCAGAGAACACTGAGTAGGCATGGTGTGTGTCTGCAGCTACTCCCAAATGATGCAAGTGCCCAGCATGGCCAAACATTGTACATGAGGTCTTCAGGGTTTTGTTGCCCCACTTCTTCAGTTCTTGATTTTCCTACATTTTAATGCAATTCCAGTATTTAAGATATATATATATATATATACTCCAGTGGTAAGTAACACACAACTCTTCTTTCCTGTCCAGACTAAACAGAAAGTGTTTATAGGAGACCCTCTTTTAAAAGCCAGTGAAGGGAAATGAATGAACTAGCGGTGGTCCTACACTGCTGGAAATATCTGTGTCTAGATTTTGGAAAGGAAAAGGAAGTAATAAATTTTGCTTGAACTCACCACACGTTTTAATTGCACAGAACTCCCAGGGGGTGTTAGGGTCAAGAGTGTAGCACCACGGTCTCAGCTTGCCATCGGGATTGCGGCAGTAATTATCATCAAAGCCCTTGTCAGGATATCTGTAAACCACAACGAGAAACGTGTCAGAGAAGTCTTCCTGGCAACACTGGTTGTACCTTCTACAAGGTACTTAAAGGACAGACTTCAGCAGAGGCAAACAAGAACTGGTTCCTATTAACCTTGAGTCTCATCCTGTAAGATGGATCGCAAATACTCTTTTAACACTATTGGAAAGTTAATAACATATAAACACTTTGCAAACACACAGCAGATTCAGACCTCCACTGAATCCCAGGGAAGGGATTCCCTGCTGTGCTAATGCACAGGACACCGGATGGGGTAACTCCACTGATTGCTAAACTCTTGATCTCCTGTCTGTCAACTGATGACCAGACTCCAAAGCCACTCATTTTTTTGAACCAGTCTAATTAAGTGTGGATTATGTAAACACTGCCTGCCATGCCGCACTCATTAACAAAACAGGTTCTTCAGTGCAGCAGCCCTGGGTTCAAACTGGAAGCTATTTTGAGTAACTATGTTAGTAGTGATAGTTCCATTTTTGTAACAGAGCTCATTCTTGGTCATGCCCTCATTTCATGCATTGGAGGAAAGGATAAAAATAAGGAATTAACTTCCAGCTCTCTTTATCTCATTAAGATTTGATACTATTGCTCTGTTTAAATGTTTCCACATTCCTACTGACATCATTGAATGGTCAGACAGATATTCAAGATAAGTAGGGGTTTTTTTGCATAAATGCCTTATGCTAACATCTGTAAACTTAAAGAGGAGATAAATGCATCCTTTTTTTTTTTTTCTCTAGTGAATACAAATTGTCTTTGCTTTCCAATTTTATTGAAATGTGTTTGTAAAAGAAACAAAAAGTAGATTTGCCCCTGAGGAAATCATGAAAAGTATGTAAGAGAACAATAAAGTTAACTACCTGGGAACTTGAATCCATTTACAACTGCAAGCAGATGTGTTTCACAGAAGTAGAGGAAAATATGATTTACAAGTGTGTGGTTTTGCTAGGATGCTTTTTATGTCAAATGATCATGCTAATTTTGACTCATGCATTTGCAACTTGATCTCCCATTCCTCAGGAAAAGACAGGTTCCTTGAACTATACAAGGGACAGGGATAGGATTTAAGTAGAATTAACCAAAAAAATCACAACAAAACCAGCTGAGAGTTGGTAGAACATGTTCCATGTCAACCAGCACAGAGAGTCCATCTCACTACCCAAGAACTGAGGTGAGTCCAGGAAACAACCAGTGATGTAAAGAACCCACTTTCCAGAATAGAAGTATCTGTCTTAACACTGAATGCTCTGTTCTTCCTAATATTACATGGTATGTTCCCACAGTATGTCAAAAATGTGTTATTTACTAACTAAAACTAAGGTAGAAATGTAACTTCTTCCAGGATGAAGCTCTGACTGTCTGTGGGTAGAGTAGGGTCTGTGAGCTGGATCTTTTCACCTGCTGTATCTACATGTTCTTTTCCAGAGCAACAGCAGCTTCCCAGTCAATAGTTCTTTCTGCATTATTCAGGCATGCTTCTGCCTTCCTTCATATCCATCAAACGAAATTCCTTTAAAAAAAGGCAAACTAATACCTTTAAGACGCAAATATATGATAAACAACAACTGGTCTTCAAACTGTTCCACACAGTTCAACAGTGAGGTTATAGAGGATTCCCTGAGAGTTCATCCCTTTGCTCTGCACACTCCTCCTTCCCAAGTACTTTTGGGCACAGATCCCTTGCTTAGACCTAACTAAGAGCCTGAGGTTTCAGAGAACTCTACATATTTCTTCTTGTTTTTTCCCTTGAAACAACAGTAACTGTACTTCATTTATGAAACTGAAATGAATCATCAAGATACACATCTGATAACAATATCAAGACTTTATCTCTGTTTCTATAGGAGAGGGAGGAGAGTATTAGCCAAAGAGATAACATTTATTCTTTTTAAAGAGACTGATGCTGATCCATACCTATCCTGGAACTTGAATGAAATTTATTATCTAAAGCTATTCACCCATATTTATTTTCCCCTCTGTTTTGTTTTAAAAGACATGCAACACTGGAAATTTTATCTTTTATAAAGCAAATTTTCATACAAGTGATATAAACAACGGTATTACTAAAAGGATACCTGCAATTATTCACTTCTTATGCTATACTTAAACGCTGCTTTCCTCCATATAATGAGTATTTTTACAGCATATTTGACTTTGAGCAGAAAATATTGGCAGAAAAGGAGAAAAACTTTTCTTCTCTATGCTATTCTATGCCTAAGTCATTATCATCAATTGTCTTCCTTCCATACTGAGGCATAATCGGACCCATGAGGAGTACACGAGAGAACTGGGGTTTCAGAATACAAATCTGCACTCAGTAATAGCTAAAAATGGGCCATGCAGGAGCTGCTTGGGGGGATTCCTTCTGCTAACTTCAACTGAACCTAAGTAAGCAGGGTTTGGTTATCAGCTCTCTTCAGTAACTGACCTCTGAGAAGAATAAATGTGCAACAATTCATTGAGGTAACAATAAAGAAAAGTAAGATGTGTTCACCATGAGCTGAAATCATTGTCCAACAGGAGGTAGACTCAAGCATTTGGAATGAGTACTAACATTACTTCCTTTTCTTCATCACTGTAACTGATGAAGCGATAAATGAAAATAGGTTTAAATCTGCCCAGGTAGTCATTCCTGGTTTACAGGTTATTCACATTACACCTGGGTGATAGATTATAAATGTATCTAGAGGTTCCTGTATTTTAATGAACCATTTGTTCCAAACATCTTATTTTCAACTTACATGACTATTAAAAAAAAAAAAAAAAAAAAAACCAAGCAAAGCAAACCCTACAACATTTTTAAAATCCAGTATAACCAAAGTATAATTGTTGCTACTTTTAGTGACCAATCCATGAAGCTTATTAGTAATGCACTGTACCCCATTACTCTTCTGAAAGCTCATACAGATCAATTCAGTCTGGGTGGGTTGCTTTTTGGTAAAAAATTGCACTTTTATTACAGTCTGAAAACTCTCAAGAAGATGTTTTCTGAAGGAAACATTTCAAGGAGGAAGATGATTGTTTGCAAGACTGCTGTTAGCCTGAAAAGTCGTTTTGCAAATAATCAGAAATTAATGGAAAAAAAAGAAATTTCCTCCTTCCAGTAAAATTATTACTATTTGTACCCAGAAGCCCTATAAATGTTTCAATCCCAAGAATCAAAACTCTCTGACTTATTCTAGAATGCACAGTAAGTACATGACAAAACTCAAATTATCTTGAGTCCCAGGCTGCTAATACAAAATATTTATTGCAGCAGAACTATGGGATGCCTGCTATTATTCAGGAAGCAGACCATCTGAGCCAAGCGAAAAAAACAGATTATATCACATAAACTCCAAAACTGCAGATCCTGAATGTTTTGCTGACTAATCATGCTTTCTAAAATCTACCAATATTTCTGAGTATCAAAGTAATGCTTTATTCAGTGAAAAAATTTAACATATATAAAGATACTTTCAGCGGAAGGTCTTAATCATTCTGGGTTTGCTGATATTTGCAGTCTTCCTCTGCCAGTTTAACTTTATTTAATCTAATTTATAAATCCAGTATAAAACTTAAATGAAACTGTAGTCCAGTTTAAGCTGAACACAGAAGCCCTCCTGTGTGGCCTAACCCCCACTCACCCCCACCCTCCAAAATCCTTCCAAAAGGGTGTATTATAGATGACCCTTTGCGCTTGGGCTGAATTTTGCCATCTAGGACAAACCCTAACAGAGATAAAATTTGTCTTGCTCTTTCTGACTCAACTTTTGGCATTATGTTTCTATGCCTAAATTAAAAAAAAAGAAAAATAGTGTAAGATAGAAATCCAAGTTCATAAAATGCTTAACAGAACAATGAACTCCTTTCCTGGGCTGAAGAAACAGATGCAGTGTGCAAACACTTTGGTCAAATAAATCAGGTACTTAAATGTGATTACAACAGATCATCCATGGCTTTAAAGCTGTTTAATATTTCAAAGAGGAGAATATTGTTACTTAACAATATTTCAAGTTTATATTCACAATTGTGTCAAGAAGCCTAATAAAATGCTATCACTTTTCATCATTATTTACTTTGTGATTACTTTAAGGTATTTTAAGCTGATTGAAGTTGCATATTAATATATACAGAAATATTCAGGGGTTAAATTTTAACTGTCAGTGAAGCTAGCGAGGGAATATTGGGCAATTAATGCAGCACATGCTCATCACTACACTATACAGGCATAGGATGTAGCCACAACAGCACAAAACAGCCTCTAGTTCCCATCCTGCACCTCCACTGTGCCAGCAGCCAACCTACGCCATGGGCCAGGAGCCCAAACATCTAAAACTGGTGAACTCCATAAATTTCAGCTGAGTTTAATACTAGTCTTCCTCAACTGGTTTGAGAATGCATGTAATTTTCAAATTATGACCACATGGTCTTGCTTGGGGGAGAGGAGAGGTTACCTCTCTGGTCGAAATTTGTGCTTGTGTGGTCTCTGAAGATCCCAGCGCTGACACTCCTTGCCTGTCTCCGTGTGATCCATTGGCCCTCTGTAATTCTCTCCATTGCAGGTCATGCATTCAACTAGGAAAAAATAAAGTAGACACTAGTCATTCAGTACACTGATGATTGGTATCATCCAAAAAAAATAAAAAGTTAAAAAAGGAAATAAATCATGTCCCTGCTCTTACATATTGAAATCAACCTAAAGAGTACAAATAAATGGTGCCTTTTTGCCTTTTTTGTGGGTTGGTATGGATAATGTTCTTTGGAATAGAATCACATGTCTTTCTTAGATCTAACCCAGGTGGTTAAATTTGATATCACTTTATAGGACGCTTACAGTTTTGAGGAAGGTAGGGGTCAGCTCTGAGTGGCATTCATGTTCCTAAAAGGTTTGCAACCTCACTTACGGTGAGTAACAGTGAGAGACACGTATCTAAGGAAGAATTACTTTTTTAAAGGTGATACTTTCCAACGAAGTACCATCCACTATTCTAAATCACTCCAAGTCTACTATAATTACAACACAAGTTTAAGTGCAAAATAATGGCTGAATCCCGGTTTCAGTGCAGTACAGTATACCTTTTTTAATTCCTAGCACTTTCAGCTACATATGATACTGTTTCTTTTTAATGATAATTCTTTTTGAAAGCTTAAACTAAGATATATGTTTGGCCCTGGTTTGGGAACGTGAAGGGGGATGGAGGGAGAAAGGCCAAAAGCTACCAAAGTGATTTGAAACCACTGTTCAACAAAACTTAGAATGAGAAGCCTGAAAGTATAAAATAAATTCACCATAATTAACTGTAGACAAACTTCTCACGTACTCCCTAATGAGAGTAATTGTAAAGAAAGATCACTTAGACCATATTATTTTATGCAAATACAGATCTCACTCTCCAGTCAAAACATCCACTATCAAAGTCTTCATCCTGTAGTGAGTGCCAGGTCTTATCTCATTTGAAGCTCACTAAAATTTATCTTTAAATGCTAGGCTTTAACAGATTTTCAAGCTCCTTGTAAATTATTCTCTTCCTCTCTCTCTCTCCTTTTTCTTCCCCCACAATACCATAGCTATTGCATGTGACACATTAGCAAGAAAATTAAAGGCGTCGTATCTTGAGGATTTAAATGAGTTGATTGACTGGAACTGAACTGGTTGATTAGCAAGATGTAAGAGCTTTGTTTGGAGGTTAACATAACTTAAAAGTCAACAAATGCAATGATGCATATGAAGTGTCTCTCAAATTTTGTGACTTGAAAGTCAAATGGAATTGGATTTATGGTTATACTTATTTACAGTATTTATTTGAAAACAAAATGCATGCTTATCTTGAGTGTTCATCTTGTAATTCACTATCTAAATTTTCATCAAAAGGAAGAGGAAAAGCTGATTTTACTATGGAAATAGGACTAGATGCTTTTATCACATATTAATACTGAAATCGTTAATGGATTCACTAAGGACTAGACAAGCACAAAAAGGGTCACATTTGTGTGATCAGCATAACTTCATCGTTAGAGCTCCTTCATGACCTGAAAAAAGCTGCTGAGCCTGAGACTTTGTTCAAATATTCCAGCATACTGAAACATAACAAGAACTCTTCTTACTCTAATACTTCTTTTTCTTGCTATGTGAGTTATTCTTGCTGAGAGATCACCTATTCTTTATCCAAAGGCTATGAGCAAGTGACTACTGGCAGTTCTGTGCAGCTGCTGCCAGCAGAGCAAAGACAACTTCCTGCAGAAGCCGTGCCAGGTTACCTTCTGAGCAGAGGGGGATGTCACAGACTTCGTGGCGCGTCTCTGGACTGGTGGTGAAACACCACGGACCTCCCTCTTCCCCTCGGGGGTTTCGACAGTAGTTTTCCCTCAGGTCTTTTCCCCGATAGCTCGAAGGCAAAAAGCTAGTTTTAAAATGACAATCATTACAGTATAAGAGCATGCAAACTTTGGGGTTAATCATACTATTTTTACAACTAGTTAGAAAAAAAATCACATTTCTGCTTCCTTCTCCCTCTACCTCATCCAAACAATTGCACATACCCAAATATCTATCCCTAAACAAATGCACATGGTCAGTAGGGATTATTCAATCTAAATGACCTAAATCTGGGACAATTTGTCTAGCCCCCAGTCTGCTCTAGTGAGTTTTACTCCCATCCCTCATCTGTCCAGAAGCAACTATCTGCTACAGAGTCAGAGGCAGCCACACACTCCCTGCCAGCCACCACTGCTCTCCTTCATGAACTCTGGGTGCATAGGGGAAAAATTCATCAGGTCCGTAACAGTGTCAGACCTCTCTTTCCTGTGCATGTTGGTACATCTGGGCTTAGACTGCACATGCTATGTATATTCTAAAAGCAGAGAAGTCTCTCTGCATCCTTGGCCAGGCAGTGGTTAGAACTGATCATCATGAGCATGTGGGCATGACCGAGTGGTGTGACACACCTCTCCAAGAGGCTCTCACTGCATGACACCATGGACTGCTTTGCATTTCTGCATCAGAAATTTTCCCAGATGCTGCTTTAGTTGTCTTGCTTCATGTTCTGCCACAAGCCCCACTGTTGTCACCTTAGGGTCTGCTACTTATAGAACTACTCATCATTGCTATCATACAAATTAAGGCATTTAACAACAACCGAGCTGACCTGAACTGCCCAAGTTGAGGTGTTGCCTTCTCAGCTATCTATAAAAGCATTTGTTTACCTCTAGAGAAACCCCCACATACACACTGACATATAGAGGTATATGTAGGCATATATATATAGATGTATATTCACACATAAAAAGTACTGCTAGTTAATTTCTCCTCAAACTAAGGAATTGCTAATCCCATAATAAGGAACTGAATCCCAGAGCTGGTCTGCTCAGTGCCACTGCAACAGCTCATGATCACACTCAGGCTGCACATTGCAGACAAATCCAGCGGCATTTCACTGCCAGTTTCACTGCAGTGATGTTCAAACTGCAGCTAAATCTCTGTAGTTGGAAGACACCTTAATTAAATCTGTTCCATGGAGGTTTTTTGGTTAATTGAAACACTGGGCAAACTACATAGGGGGTCACAAAAATCTTGTGACTGAACTTAATTAATTGTTTTAATTTTTGAGGTTTGTAAGATTTGCTCCATTTTTTTCTGTCAGTATATTTAAGTCACTAAATTTAAGAAAATTTGGACCTGTAACATTTTAATCATGTTTTATTGCCATTAATGATATATTTGAACTGAGGTGAAAAGTACCTCTGTTAATCACGTTGGGGTTCTAATTAATATAATTTGGAAGCATTACATAAAAGTGTTTTTTTTTTGTTTTGGTTTGGTTTTGGGGTTTTTTTTTTTGGTGCTTGAAGAGAATAATTTTTATGTCATTACTGCTGCCTATAAAATTGTTGTTTCTGTTTTTCCATTGTGGTCTTGTAATACAAATACCTTTAACTTCTTTTGGTTAAAGACAGCCTTGTGAAAACATTTCTGATGGGATATTTCAACCTGCATATGTGTTAAAGTAGTAAGTTGGTGCATATCAGAATATCTTATTTAATTTTTCTGCTCAGAAATTATGGACATTAGAAAATATAAGGAAAATGCATCTCAAATTACATCAGATATGGCTGTATGAACATTAGGAAAAAAAGTCTAAATGAATAGCATTAAAAACACAAGATGAGTCACATCTACAAATGGCTTCAACAGGTACTGAAGCAACTTTCTTGAGAAAGGAAAAGATGAGTTGCAGTAAAGACCCACCCAGAAATGGAAGAAAGGGCCACTCCTAAAATTGTTTGATGACTTAATTCAACTATGTTAGGTAAGGAAAAAAAAAAAAAAGCCAAAAAATTGAAGCCCGTTAAGAGTAATGGTAAAAACAGATTCAACCACACAGAAGTCATGGAAATTCTCCAAAAGCCCATGAAGTACTGGCCTACTCTTTGACCACTTCTCTTTGAGCCTTTTTTACATTGGCTTTATTCACATAATACATTCCGAGAGTCTTGCAATCTGTGCTAGGATGGAGATGAAAATAATAGAACCCTGGGTTTTGCTGGGAGTCTCCAGCTTCTACTGGAATACAACTAAATAAAGATATGACTCATTGGATTCAAGCGCAAGTTTGAAGTCTGAAATTATTTCAACTCTGTCTAGAAAGATAATTAAAAATCATTAAAGTACATTCTCCTTTAAATATCAAATAGGGATTTATTTTCCAATGGCACATTGTGACAATCAGATGTGGAGAAAAAAATGACCTAAAAATCTAAGCCTTTTGTTCTAATAAGTTCCAAACACAACACTACTGTCTGCTTCTTCCCATCTCCCTCATGTCTCTGATGATGAAATCATATTTTCTGATGTTGAAAAACAAAATTAGCATGCAGCCACCTCATTTATCCGGTGACCTTTAAGAAATTAAACTTATTGCACAAGGCAGGAGAAAAGTCATTCTCATAAAATTCATCATAGAAGAGGGACTGTCCAAATGTATTTGATAAAACTGTGTATGTTGTGTATTAAAATGCAATTTAGTGATAATATGTACTATCCAGACACTTTCCTTTCTCTCAATATATAAAGTCATACGTATATTATATAGAATAAATGCTCATTCTTGCTTAGGTTGCAATTACTTTCAGTTCTGAAAGATGAAGATTGTATACTTCAAGGTGTTAAATCTCAAGAGGTCACTCCAGTGAGATCTGGCAGTACTTATCGTGTGCTCCCAGTTAAGAACAGGTCTGGTCCCACAGTGAAAATCAGACACACTACCATCGATACTGTAAGCAGCAAAGTCCAGTAAGTCCAAGCCTGAGGCTCAGCTCTGTAACACATCATAAGAGGAGAGAACTCAAGTATCCTTTGCCTTTTAATGTTGTTCCAAGATATCATCTTGTACACTGGATTGATTTGGTCGGGACAGGACTAGGCAGCTACTCAGCCCAGTTCCCCATCAGCAATCTTCAGTTTGGCTCCTCCTAAACAAAGTGCTGATTCTGGGAGTCTGGAGCAAAAGGCAGCAATGTGGAGAGGAAGCTCATGGTTGAAAGAACACTTTGGTTTCTTCTCTTAAGGTTTTATTATCCAAATGGCTAAAGCCAATATAAAAAGCTTCAAACTGAAATGGTCAAAGAGTAAACCAGTACTTCATACTCCTTCAGTTAGTTTGCAGCAATGTTTGTTGTGGATGAATCTGTTTCTACCATTACTCTTACTGGCTTCATGTTTTGGCTTTCTTCTCTCTTCCTTAGCCAATGGAGTCAAACTAGCTTTACTCTCATGATGTAGATTTGGCCTCAGTTTTTCACTGTACCAGGTCTTAACCTAAAAAGTTAAGTCCTGTACCGGCTGCATCAGTTTTTAGTTATTGTTGGTGTGATCTGAAGGAAATGATTTCAATAGTCTCTGTTGCCTGGCCCAAGTGCTTTAGAGAGTTTAACACATTCTACAAATAAAAGAGATTTTTCAGTAACTATGTAAAATAAAGTAAGAATATGTATACTACATATACATATACACTAAACAAATCAGTGGGCTAATACCCCCACTTCGTAATAATGTGGTTTTTAAAATTGCTCATTCCCTGAGGGTCAATTAGAAAATAGTGATAAACTTCCAGACCCCAAGGTGAAGTTATGCAGATGGGTTTTTTTCCTGTCAGTAGTTAAAAGAGATCAAAAGGATATAAACAGCTAAAAAAACTGACACAGGAAAGGAGGGGATACAGACACACAAACTGGCATTAGAAGAGACTTTGGAAAAAGTCCAAGAAGCCAGGGATTTGCTGAGATCTGGAGAATGGCATCTCTTGGAGAAAGGCAAGAAAATTTCTAAGAGACTTTGTTGTCTAGGGTTAGTTTTCCCATAAATTCTTATGTTTTATGGAACCTGTCGGGACACTATTCCCATTGTCTCTGCTCCTGAACTCTTACCTGTGCTCATGGGGGATCATTGAATTCCAGGCCTGACACTGGATACCACTTTTGGTAACAGATATTGTTCCTTTATAGTCTGCTCCTTTTCCAATTATACAATTCCTGACGTAGTCTATTGAAACAAAAGAGAAGAAATTAGGAGTTCAGTTAACGTATTAAAAGTTAAAGTTCCTCATCTCTTTTCATATATAAATAATAAACTATAGTTTATTAGCCTTTAAATATTTAATTATTCAAAATACTGTTTAGTTGTTTACATACATTTCTGTCTTTTTTTTTTTTTTCAAATTATTCACCACTAACTGACCTAAAAAAACCCTCCTGAAAACGTTTCCAACATGTCTGATTGAACAAAACTCTGTGTCTGAGGACTTAACTCTCCCATTCATTAATGAGGTAAATAAGACCAATATGAAGTAAAAAATGTTAACATGAAGTTGAAATTTAAGTAGTAGGCTGAAGTAACAATTCAGACTAATATGTATGATGGTAGGCAAAGAGAGAAATTGGAAAACTGACCAAGTATATAGATAAACTTGCATGACAGCAAACTCAGGATATGTTTAAATAAAACTGTAGGATGCAGTTTTCAAAATGCATAAAACCATCCTGTGCCCAGGATGTTCTACAGCCAAAAATCACTGACTGACCTCAAGGACTTTTTCCCCTTCCACTGCTGAAAAAACAAAATCAGTGAATAAATCAGTTACCCTTCTTTTCATACAGATCAAACGCATGGTCTTGCTTCTTTCTCACACCATTTGTCAAGCTGTTGAAGGATAACCAATGGCACCGTTTTGTAACTCTGTCATAAGCAAAGGCCCTGCAAAGAAAATCTGGATGAGAAAAAAAATCTCTGTGTGGTTTATAATAATGACACATGGCCTGCCAAAGAGCATGCAATGACATCAGATTTATTTTTACTGGGAAAGTCAGAGAAACAGACCAAATTACTATTTAAACCCACAACTCTGCTGACAAGAGCAAAGGAACAAAGAAATAAAATTGATGTGGCCATTACATTAAATACCAGCTTAGTTGTTCACACTAATCTAAGAGTTCTCTTGTCATTAAAGATCTTTATTTTAAAAGTGAGATAAATGTGACCGAGACAGCATTTGTGTCCCCAGTAATGCTGCTTTCTGGGAAGAAAAAAAAAAGGAAGACCAAAACATCCTTTTTTGCTATGCTTACAATATGCCTTTGAGATAGTTCAGTACCTCACTCTGATGGTTTGAGGAAAATGCAAGCAAAAAATTCAAACAAGAAATCTGTTTCTTGACTAGAACTGAGCTGCTTAAAAGCAAGATTCCCTTTATTTTTAAGATTGAACTAAACTGTGATAGTGCACCTACAGCTTGTCCTTGTTCTGATTTTGTTTTCTCCTTTCCTCTTATTTATTTGCTTTCAAAGGAAGAGTACAGTGCGTGCTGAATGTATTGGATTTGGGGGAGGGAATGAAAGACAAACAGAAATCAGAAGAGTAAAAGCACACTTTTCAATATTTGAAATGAAGCATGCAGACGTTTTCTTCTTAACACCATTTTGAAAGGTCAGTCTTTAAGAGTAGGCAAAATATTTTAAAGGACTTAAAGAATACAATTCACTGCCTCGGAGGGGGAATAATTATTCCAATAAGGAAGTAAAAAATAAGAAAGGAAGAAAACCCATAGATGCTTTTTCCTTAATTATTTTCATTAGAACCAAATAACAAATTGCTGATATCATCCTATTGCCTTTAACCTCCCACAAAATCTACATTTCTGTCAGTCATCCCATACCTTCTGAGATATTTTATTCTGATCTGAGAAGGCATTTGAACTTGATAATATTGAAAAGACATGCAGATTTCTTATACTTCAGCCATACTTTGGCTGTGCCATATTCTTGAGCACTGCATCCCTCAACAAAAAACTGTTTGATCTTCGTTTAATTCACCATACAAGTTTTCTGTGTGAGATCTTGCTGGCTTCCCTTAAAAATATTACAAGATCCAATCCAATCTCCCCAGTCTTCTCTCTTTCCAACATCTTCTTCATTATTGTTTCCATCACCAAACAGATTTTTCATCCAACTGCTCTCTCTACTCTGTTGACTCCAAATGTTTCCAACCTGCTAACCTTCATCCTTCTGCCCTTGTGCAGCCTTCTGTTCTCTTCTGGCTGATTCTCAAATATGAGCATATCCAAGTGCCTCGAACTCCATCGTCACAAAAATATCCTTGACCTTTCCTGCCTTTCCAATTACATTATCCTTTCCACTCCTCCCTCCTAAAGTGGGAATGCAGAATGCACTGTTTACAAACAATTCTTTCAGTTTTTGCCTTTCAGCTGCCTTTTGGTTTCTTTCCACTTTGGCTTCAACCATTCAGCACATAAAAGTTTCTAACAATCTTTTCTTGGACCCAAATCTGAAGGATTTTTATACTTCCAAAGTCAACATATTTGAGCAAATTCTTGGACTTTCTTCTGCTGGTACGGCTGATCACAATAATTTGTTTTGTTGTTGTTCTTTGTACTGAAATAGTTGATAGATTTCTGATCAGGTACTGAAATTCCATGGTCTATACTGGAATCCCTTCCCATGTAAATACAGACACTCCAAGCAGATAACAGAGAATGAGACAGGGACAACTCTACAGCTAAGGAGGGGACATACCTGCAAAAGTCACCTACAGAGACAGTAAAATAGTAACCAACATTTTTTTCTCATCCATATTAAATGTAGTGGGAAAAACTACACGGGTGATGGAAGGAAAACAATGAGAATAATGGTCTGCAAAGGGTGATGAAACAAAGGACTAGAAGAGCTTAGTAGCAGCAGGTTGATAAAGCTAATAGGGAAGGCAGAAAAAGATACACAGATTTATGAAGTCAAAAAGACAACGTAAGTGAATATAAGGAGTTCTTTGATGGAGTATTTTAGGAATAATATCATGAAAAAGAAACAAGTCTAGATAAGAATCTTGTAATTCAGTTAGAAATGAACAAGATCGGTGCAAGCATGACAGCAAGAGAACAGAAGAAACATCTGTTCTGAAAAGTGACATGTATTAGTTCCAACAAAAGAGTGCCGGAGTTAAAAACATGACGAATCAATATAATACTCAAAATCTACTTGCACGTAATATAGAAACTTGTAATGAATAAATCAAAAGTTGTCTTTCTTCCCCTTCCCTCTCCCCTCTCCACCCTGAAAATAAGGAGTGGCTGATCCTTTATGCCTGTAGTGCCTGAAATCGGCTACTTTCCCACTTTCTGGCAGAAAAGAAACCTAGTCTTCTTCCTGCTTGTGTACCTCACAGTGCACAGACCCAGATGTTACTGCTTCCAGTAGTATTGTCTCAATTATACTACAAAGTAATTCCCTTTTATTGGATATTAATGCTTTAACATTATATGGATATGGAGTATGATAATCAAGCCATGAAAACATCAATAAACAAAGGAAAATCCAAGTCTTATATTTCAAGTATTTAAAATGCCATTTTGTGTTACTTCTTATTTTAGAATGCTCCCTTCAGCAAGTGTCAAGATAATTGGTTCTCATTTAAGCTGGCAACAAATTTCACCTTGTAGTAACCATGCGGTGGTATGAAATTAAAGACTATGATCCTAGGAATAAAAGGAAAACATTAGTAATCACTTGTCCTTTAAAAGAGAACACATGTCCAATGCGTGTTTACAGCAGCATCAAAGAACTGCACACACTACAGTAAGACTCTTCTGGGGCCAAAAGGAAAACCACATGCATGTCCTGAGATCCCAGAAAAGCAAGTCCCACTTTCTCTGCTGCATAGCAGTAGCACAGACAAGACCTGATCACCCACACCACTTCCTTTCCAAAATCATGATAGGGGAAATGGGGCATTCAGAGGATGCGTTGACAGATTTGTAATTCTTTTTCATAATCAGTGCAAAGCAATTGCATGATAGATTGCAATTCTGGTATCTGTGAGCAGGAATTTTCCAAGTTGTGTTCTCAAAGTCCCTCACGGCTCCTCTGTGTTGCTGTGTTGACTGATTAAGCCAGGGAGAATTTGCCCCGTAAGGAATCCATCAGACACTGTCCCAATAGAAAAAAAAAAATCTACAAAAAAATGAGAACATTTTAACAATTCAGAGCAATTATAGATTTGTATTTATGTGAAATAGCACAGACAAATACATTAATTTACTTTTTATTTTCAGAACACAAAAGACACCATCCCGAGCTGCTACAGCTAGCTTGAGACAATATTCCTAAGATGATGTTGGAATATATAATTGCTGTTTGCTTGGTATTACTCAGAATTTATTTTATACTGTAAAACTTAATTTTATAATACTTCTCACTGCTGACCACCAGAACTCAAGGATGTCTTGCTGTATTGAATACAACCTAATTCTCTTGGCAATGACAGCAGTGGAAGCTCTGCCAATAGGAAAAAGAGTGGCTTGCACCATGTAAACAATATTTTTTACCAGAAAAATAAACTCTGTTCATTGTTTACATATATAAATAGAGTACAGAACAATACAAACTAGATCCTGCAACAATGGAATTAAAGACTTACAGAAGAATTAGATCACAGTTGAGAACCTTTTCTGTCAAGGAAGAGCTTTTGTTGTCATACTTGGTCATTTGTAGCAATTGCCAAAACTTTTTTATGTTTTATCTTCAGGCTCACATTTAGATGGGTATTCACCAGTACAGAAGTCATCCATTCTCCTGCGTTCATGGCCTTTCATTTATTGCTAATGGTCTAGACAAATTAGGCCAAGGGGATCATTTAAGTTTAATACGTAAGGAAAATAATCCTGATTTTTTCCAAAAAATAGTAGAAGATAGGTACAAGGCAGACAAGCAATCAGCTGCATGATTTGTTTCTAAGAGACAGCAGATGCTGAAGGATAGCTATCCACAGCCCAGAAGGTTTGATTCTATTGTATCAGGTTAGTAGTACTTGCCAGGGAACTTCAGCAGCGTGTGTATCTGTGCTCCATGTGTGGGGTTCTCATTGATTTCAGCAGGAGTAATGTGCAAAGAATGAGGACAGAATACGGTCTGAAGTGGTGCTGAAATAGTGCAGCTGTGATGTGTGACAATAACCATTTTATAAGAGACATAAAAACCTCAGAAATGCTCACCAAACTCTACGCTGCAGCCCAAGTCATCCACATCTTAACACGAGTACATTTTTCCAGCTGTGGTATGGAAAAGATCACAGCTTGGACAAGCTATGGCAGACAGCTCATATAAAGCTTCAGAAAAGACTGATATTCTCAGGACAGATAGAACAAGATCACTGAAATCAAGAATCACAATCTTTAGGCTGTTGTCAGTACAAGCTGCCACTGATGACAGTTACAGAGAGACCTTTGGTCAAAGGCTGTTATATATGTTTCATTAGGGGGAAAAAAATATAAAGTTACAGAACTTACTTGCAAGTGAACGAGAGGCCCTTGTTCCTGCTGCATCTCTTGGCGCATTGCTCAGTGGTATTTAACAGCTTCGTTTTTACTTCCAGTGTTTTGTTTACTTTAATCAGCATCAACTCTCCTGTTTTCTTGAAGTCATGAAGAGAACTTCTTTTTTTTCCTTTACCCTCTAAAAAACAAAACAAAACAAACAAACAAAAAAACACAACATAAGAAATTTTAAAAATGCATACTATAAAGATAGTACTGAGATTAAAGATGGCATTAGATATGCATAATGCTTAATAGGAATCATAGTCTTCATTCAGTACCTAAAGGATAGAGAATTGCATAAAATTAAAGTAAAAGCAGATACTGAAGTAGAGTTGATTATTTTAGATGGCAATCTCCAATTCTTAAATCCAGAAATAATAGAAATTATAGCAAACCAGTTTTAAATAGAGATTGCATAATGCTGTAAAAGGGTAAGAGGAAAATTTTTCACCTGGTGTAAATTTTTTTTCAGAACCCCCAAAATAAGCCTCATAATAATCTGAAATCTTGTAGATATTTCCATGAAAAACTCAAGTGAAAAATATTATCACTAGCTGAATGTGATAAACTGTTCTTAGAAGAGTAAACTTATCATAAATTGTGAATAGAAGTGGATTTTGGAAGTGACACAAAATATATCATTTGTCCTCTCTCTGCTCCAGTGACGTCTCAGTGTGAGTGTTGTGTCCAGTTTAAGTGTGACTGAACGAAAGTTGTTCGCTTACAGGAAAGATTATGAGGTCAAACAGAGGCCATAGCATGGAAAGTCTGCACTGTAGCAAAGATTTCTGCAAAAATGAACACACTGATCTGGTTTCTACGCCTCTGTGAAAGGCCCAGAGGAAGAGATATAAAATGCAGTGAGGAAGATTGGCTAGAGATGCTTGGCTAAAGTGCAAGAGGAAAAGTCTTTGATATTTGCAAGAAAACCCCAGAATTTTCCCTGTATTTATTTGTATTTTTACTTCACATTCCATAAAAACCAGTCTGCCAGTGCAGGCTGCTCCATCGTCCATGAAGGCAGGTAAGTATATCTGGAGAGTAATTGTCCCTATTCAGTCAGATGAGTAACAGAGGGAGGATAAATCGCCATGGACCTATTTTTCCTATTTCACTCAATGATCCCAGATGATCCTTTTGGATTAAATGGCTAATCCAGGTAAGGTTAGGTGAATAAATTCCTCCTTAGTTTACAAAGTAGATAATGGTATTTTCCATAACTTATTTCCATACAACTGTATTCACAGATGTCCTTTTATTTTTCTCTACAGAAGCTGCAGCAAGAGTGGAACACAAATGCTCAGGTTCAGTTTATTACATTTTGCCAGAGTTTTCCAAATATATAAAAACTGAGCCTAGTGGCTCTGTTATCCTGAATAGATAGCTCCTCGTGCAAGTGCAGAGTGCACTTAGGCCAGTGAATTTTTGCTTGGCGCACTTTGCAGCAGCTCGTGATAATTGTGAAGTGCAATAGCTGAGGCTCTGGAGGAGCTACTGACAGCTCCACATACTGTAAAGCCAAAGAGGGCTTAAGGGAAGGTCCCTTTGCAGAACTTCCACCCTGATCACTAAGTGAGCTCACATCTTCTCTGGATTCAGCTAAATCACACCTCTCAGTGGTGAGTTATGCCTAAGACACTTAGGAATACACTGAAGAAATTTAAATCAGATCTCATCAGGCTTCAGCTTATAAACAACCCAAAAAAAACACTTCACCCCATCCTACTCTCTCTTTTTGAACTGATGAAGGTAAACTGTCCTATTCCCCAGCATGTAATATGATTTTAATTCCAATCATAAATATTTTCAGAAAAAAAGAAGAAATTATTTATCCGAAAATCCATGGTCTTATTGTATGACAAAGGTTTTGATAAAAAAATCAAATGCTAATAACTTTGTTGTTGTGTAAGGGACTCATATCGGCTCTCTTAAGCATTTTCAGCCTCCCGTTTGTGCAGTGCGCACGTACCCGAAATGAATCACTCTGTTTAGAGACATTCTCACCATAAGGATCAGCATCCTGTTACTGGAAACTTGTGTCCACACTGAAGCTACTTTATTTTACGCTGTACCTGTAATAGAGCCAAAGTGCTGCAAAAAGGATTGCATTTGCTCTTTAAGTGAACCACAGAAAAACAAGTCTTCCATAAAGCTTTTGTGGTACATTTCTCAATCTATTATCTTCCAAGGCATACTTGTTAGTTCTATGTTCTCTCAGCCAAGACTTTTATGTCAAATGGTCATAAGAATCTGTACAAAATATCAAAGCCTTTTCTTTCGGTTGCTGATGTTAACTTTTCCCATCTACTGATAAGTGTCATTATCTTAATTCCCAATGATAACAGCTTCTTAAACTCACCAGCTAGCATGCAAGAAAATTATTTGAAAAATCAAGGAATCCTGTTCTGTCTGAAAAATACAGTTCACAGTTCTGCCTTTTTTTTTTTTCTTCTTTTCCTAGCAGTTGTCCAAAGAGGATTATGGGTTTGATCTTGCATTTAGCAATTCATAACAGCCTGATTTACTTTAGCTTTCAAACAACAACATTCTATGTCTTGCCTATAATCCAAAAGGCAAAGGGCCAAGTGCATCTGTGGTGTGACTGTTAGAAACATCAGAATAATGCAAAGCATTACTCTTACAACTCTCACAACAAAATATATAAAAAAATAGTCTTTTCTGTCAAATTAGGTGCTTTTATTATTAAAATGTTAAATCAAATAGGGCCTTAGACATGCACTACATTAAAGGTTAGCATGCAATATGTTATAACTAATGTTACTGATCTGTGATTGCCATTCATTTCAGTTTCCCAAACTTTGATTAATCAGGACTTTTGGCTATTTTTGTGGGCCATGTCCTCTGATGTTTCTTGTAGTTGAATATTATATTACCAAGGAAGTCTGACATTCCACTTAAATTTGAAAATAATAGCAGCTGATTCAGACACAAAGGAATCCAGTCAAATATGAACCAACATTTTTTTCTTCAACAGAAACAACCACTTACTCAAAATATTTCTTCAGTCAATTTTTAAAAAAGGTGAGAGTGGTGCCTTTTTCTATTTCTTAACATGAAGTTGAACAGAAAAGAGAAGTGCACTGAGCACTGCCCAAGGAAATGGGAACTGCCACATTTGCTCTAGTAGGATGCAGCATTGGACAACTCCTCCATAATCTCACTTGGGATTTCCACATTCTCCCTGTTGGAGCTCTTCCATTTTAATAAAAGGCTTTAAATATTTACTTAAGAAAAAAGGCTCCTCACAGGCAAAGACATTTACCTGGGAGATGCCAGAACTCACCCTTGGGTTCCCTTCCTACATTTTCAAATAAGGTTTCTGTACAGTCTTCTCAGATACAAGTCATTGACTGACACTGCTCAAACTACAGAGCACGTGACAGAAAAGATTTCAAACAATACCTTTCCATGGGGCAATTCCAGTCTGCGCCAAATCAATAACTGGAGATAAAGAAAACTGTCATTCTGCAGTATTTTTGTAAGAAAACTCACCAGGAGGTTGCAGTGCCTGTATTATAGAAGCTACTTGACTGCAATTTTAATTATATTATACAAAACAGAACCAGCAACACAGAGAGCTGAGAGTAATGGACACCATAAAATGCAATATCACAGAAATTAAGACACTTCCTTGTTTAGCAAGAGAAATAGGTTTGAGCCAGTTTGCAGTTTGATCTCTTCTGCTCTCCAGATATTCTCCAGTCATTGAGCTAACGGGAAAATGGCAGCAACGTAGCTTCTTTTTTCTCTTCTGGCCTTGTGTCCACACCGAAAAGGGCTTTGACCTCCCACACAACCACATCACTCAGTCCTGGAACTGCCTGATTATGTAATGCAGCTCAAATAAAAATTCACACCTTGAAGAATAAAATAGATCTGATATTGAGCTATATGAGAGTCAAGAAATTCAGTATAAATCTAGTTTCAGGTAATTTTTAGTTCAAATACCTAAGCAAGTCAAGTTTCCAACCCTCAGGTCTTAATCTGACCCCAAAAAAGAATTTTTTTTGTTTTGCATTATCTATTTAGTAGTAAAAAACCTAATACAACAAATACAATACCATTGTTGTGGTAATCAAAACAGCATGAAGGACATCAACAGGTTCAAAGGTCAGCTTTGTCCATTACAATGAGATCAAAACACTACCTGAGTTGTCTTTTGCAAACTTTTACAAGGAGACTATCTGACTTTGTCCACTGCATTGGTAATCCCTTTCTCTTTCCTCCATCAGTCCAGCTTTTCCTAGTACAGTTGTATATTTTAGGCTTCAAAGCTCTTACAGAGTGCAACTGGAGCATACTGGCTGCCTCCCCTAGAAAAATCTCTACTTCTTGTCACAGACTCTACAAAGCTTTTATTAAATACCAGTTGTGATGCATTCAGCATGTCAGCTTCCAGAGTTTCCAAGCTTCACTCCACTCTACGCAAAAGTTAGTACTTTCTCAAAGAAACACATTGTGAAGTCCCCTGATAGTGTGAGAAAGTTCATTCCTTTTGTTTCTTTCAAATGTTGCATCCCACTTTATTTTACAGAACAAACCCATCAAAACTCAACACTACATTTTCCAAATAAGAAGATAAATACATTTAAATTGTTTATGTTTAAATTGAGATTCTTAACGAAAACTTGGTTGTTTGGGATTTAGTTTCACTTCCCTATTCTGTTTGTTTAGACTTGCAAAACCTGAGCCTTTACTAAGTAATTATTTGCTTTGTTGGGTAAATTTTCAACTATATTGGGGTAATGAATTAGTTTATTCCCTATTATCACATTTTTTGATACAAATAAGCTGGTTACAGGTCTTCATACCATGGATGGAAAAAAGACCTTTTATAACTTCCAGTATTGAAAAGAATATGGACACTCATCTAATAGCACCACTATTTTTTAAGTTTGTCAGATGTCAGAGATTAACTAAATCTATGGGAAAATAAAATAATTCAAGAAAATTAAGATACGTGAATTCTTTATGCTGTCAGAGAACTGCAGGAATCCACTACGGTCCTTCCAAATGGAGAATGAAATAGAAAATAAGATGGCATGGGAAATAAAATCAAAAGAGCGAATTTTTTCACACTCTGTGCAGAAAGCACAGAGAAGCTGAAGATTCAAAATCTATTCCAGTGAATAAAAATGTCAAATGACACAATTATTTCAGAAATGTAAAACAGATATAGTCTCTTTCTTTAGTATCAACTGGCACTTTGGATTTCTGTTTAATATTTTGTGCCATGTTTGTAATGAAGTCACTTGACCTTGAGCAGTTAACAGATGGACTAATTAGAGATTGAATTATTTGTGTTATAATTGATAATCAGGTCAGAATGTTAAAATGACATTAGCTATTAACTTAATTTTGCAAACAATCATCACTACAAGCCAAAGTAAACTAAATTTCCCTGTTGAGTTAGGAAAAAAAAAATTTATGACGGATGAATTTCATGTGATTTAATACTTGGGAGGAGGAGAGGAAGAAATCAGAAATTTACCAGTGTATGAAAGACCTTCAAGAAAAAAAAGAAAATAGAATTTCCCAAACCCTAAACACAACTGAAATGAAGGTAGGAAAGCCCAGTCCAACACAATAAACATATCAAACATTTTATCAGGAAACACCATACTTGACCAAAGTCAAATGGTAACTTATATTCATAAGTATGTATCTGAATGGGAAAAAACAAACAAGCAAATAAAATGGGAAAAGTAAAAATCTGCAAAACCATGTATTATCCCAGTGCCAGGTATATCAAAACTGAGTGCTTATCCCAGGACAAACAGTGGCAATTTCATATGAAAATTAAAAATAAAGTATGTTTATATGCATAAAACAGCATTTGGCAAAATTTACATGAGAAGAAACATCAATGAATAGGGTTTGAAATAAAGCAATAGTTACTGTCACGTATGGGTTGAACAGTGTGTATATACAGTAAGGTGTTTTAACTTGTCTATGAAACATGATACAAGAGATACTTTCCATTAAATTCAATAATTTGTTTCCAATACAATTTTTTTCAAAGGATACAAAACATCAAGGATAAACGGAATACTTGTGCACAGCCTCAGCAGGATAGCATAAATAGATTGGCTTCATTAAGAAAAAAAGAAAAAAACAACTACCAAACAAACTTAAACTTGACCAGATGGTGAAAGTAGTTGTTACTAAATGCTTTCAGATACCACATGCTTAAGTTAACAGTAGGGTAACAATAATAAAAGAAAATATGTTAAAGGTGAATGTTGATACTAAGAACATTAATAGGGTCAACAAAGTGTTGTTATCTATGTGAAGAGTTAGGAAACACTTTTTGAACAAATACATTCAAGGCAATCTTCTCTCAAATCAAGTACTCACAGGCTCAGTCTGACAAAAAGACTTAATGCTCAATGTTTTTCACTTGCTTTCATTTACTTTGACTTTTCCTTGTGCCTGTTTCAGTATCAGTAGTGTCCAGATTCCTGGCTAGCGTGCAAATTGAACACCTTTTCCAAATGAATTCTCATTTGGAAAAAAAGAAAAAAAAAAAAAGAAAAAAAAAAGGGGGAAAAAAAAGTAAGAAAGCCAGACCAACATAATGAGAAACTGAAACAATCTGAATTGTGCCCAAGAAAAGAACTTTGTAGATTGGAAAGACTTAGATGCCAGATTAAGTTTTATGCAGTTATTTATGTAAGACAATAATTTGGCATGAAAGAAGTTTACCAACCATACCCATAAAATCTGCAGTCAGCTGTGTAGATGGAAAGTCACCAAAATAAAACCAGCTGTCCAAGAAGGCATTTCTAGCTTGTCACAACTAAACAGTTTTTCAGAAAGGTACCTGGAGAATGATGTGAATATTTTAACTTTTGAAATCTATTCTCTTGGCAAAAGAGCCTCATGGGGAAAAATCAACAATTTTTAGAAAGTATACATGTCTATCCATATAATATCTATATATAATACAGAGATAATGATTTCCTTATTTTTAAATTGGCCTTCAGTGTAGTTGTTAAGCAGATTCAGGAAATTCAGGAAAAAGATATTGCTTTTTGGCTTTATATTGCATATTACCACTCACACACACACACACACACACACACACACACACACACACACACACACACACACACACACACGCGCGCACGCACGCACTCCCCTTATTAGCAACTGCAAAGGTTGCCATGTTACTGGGAACCCAACTTCATGTTTATGCCAAGTACTGCCTTTGAAATCCACTCCTACAGTCGGCACAAAAGCTCAAGGAGAGCTAAGGATAATGCTAGCAACTGATAGTATATTCTAAAATTGGATGGTAGCTGCAAAAGGACAGTTCTTTTCCTTCCAAGAAAAGGTTATCTGCTCAGCAGGATGCTGGGACCCATTGGCAGTAACAAACGTGCTGCATCTCATGTCTGGCTAAATCACTGAGAGGATTTTCCCTTGTAAGATGTGTCTCCTTATGCATTGTGCACAAGAATTAAATCCCCACCATTTCCCATTGCATTCCACAATCTTCACAAGCATTTGGTGTCTCCTCTGAGGCACTCAGCACGCTGTGCACTTCCTTTGTGATGGTCCCACCCACTGGATATCTGGGCAGGGACTGAGGTGTAAGGAGAAAAGCACAAGTAGGCAGGGCAGGAATTTAGACAAAACAAAGAATGACAGATGACTGAGGGCAGCAAAACAGCCCCTGTGAGGAGCGATGAGAGCCTTGCTGCATGTTGTATACATAAAAACACTGCTTTTGGCCAAGGCTGGCAGTCATAGGAAGAGCTGGAGCTGAGCAGGGACAGAGGCAGAAGCCAGTCCCCAACGGGGCCAGCAGCATCGAGGACTGCCAGGCACGGCTGGGCTCGTCAGACAGCACATGGGTGGAGGCCCACAGGCCATTGAAAACTCCTACAGCTAGATTTTGCCAACACATTTGACTAATCTGGAGCATGTTCACAGCTCTGCTTTGCCACAGTGCTGCTTTATATGCAGGTTCAGGAACAGTTCTACATCCTCTAAAGGCACTGCCACAAAAACCTACAGAAAAAGATGAGCAAACAGTGAGGATTGTTCCCAATTGTTTGTAGCTGCCATAGTTCCCCACTGCAAGGTTCAAACATTGCCTGCATTGTCAGTTCTCCTGTGAGACTTGTGCTTCCCAAATAAGCATGGAGATCAATCCATTCTCACTTCTATGATCAATCCATTCTCACCTCTATGATCAACCCATTCTCACCTCTGTGCTGCCTTCCAGCCTCTACCTTTTCCACTCCAACTCAACACTAATGGGGAGAAAGTGAAATTTCAACACTCATCCAGTACAAGAAATTGCAAAACACTCAGGGTAGTTTTTTTTTTTTTTCCTCTACATCAAGCTTTTACCCAACAAGAGGCCCAGTTACTCTGTTTTCAAATCTCCTTGGAAAAGTTTGAAATGCTTAAGTAGCAAACTAGTGTTCAGCATAAAGATCCAAAGGGGAGATATTTCGTTCTCTGAGGGAGGCTGCACATTTCCCTTCCAACCCTGGCCTCAGTTGAAGTATTACAATAATGACAGATGAGCTCCTCCAATAAGAGGCTTTCCTTTCCTTGACTTCAGTGGTCGATTTTCCAGAGTTTTACGCAACATTTTAATCTCATGTCTTTCAACTCTATATTCTCCTGCTTTGTTGCTTATGAAAATGGCATTAATAGAATGAGAAAATCTGCTAAGCAGGGTAAGTGCTGCATTACATGTGAGAGCAAAACAAGCAGCCCATGGCACTGAGCACCAAAAGGATTCCATTAAACAGAAGGAATACACTCTTCCAACTGGCAGAGTATAATTTCGCATTGTTGACAGTATATAGTATAATGATTATCTACAGCTGGGATGGGAAAGTATAAATCACATTAATTTTTTTAAAACATACTTAGCTATGCAGACCACAGGAGTACACAACATTCATACACAGATTATGGCTATGGGATTTTATTTTTTTTAAAGTAATAATTATATATAGGAACTAAGTGCAACTCCCACATCTTCATTAGAAACTGCCTGAAATCATCCAAACTCGAGAAAGTGCTGAGAAATTAGAATAAACACACTTGGCTAACGGTTCTTTCACAGAAAAACATATCTGTAATTTAAATAAAACTTTATCATTCACTCTTTTGCAGCTTGCCAATGTACTTGTTGCTTTGATTAAAAAGCTACTTTTAGTTTCACTAAATGAACATTATTAAAGAGATACTGACTAAGAATACTGGCTTATAAGAATATCTGAACAAGAAAGAAAATTCCCTGATAAAATTATTAGCTACAGATTAATTTCTTCATGCAAGTGACAGAGACTTCCAGGATATTGATAACAACTAGGCAAGTACTATATAGGAACCATGCACATTTATCTTTCATCAATCACTGTCTTATCTTTTACATATTAAAAAGAAACTCAGAAACAGATAGTGTAGACAGCTTGCTGACATATGTAGGCAAATCTTAATCTTTCTTTAAAAATATCCCAGTAAAAAGAAATCAGCATCCCATACAAAGATAACGTTTGCTTAGAAAGCAATCACTGTGTTTTCAGAAATAAATAACACAACTTTCCTTTGCCTACACTGAAAATATCCAGACACTTTTGTTGAAGACCATATTTTTTAAAAAAAAGGTAAGCACAATGGCAGCATATGATAAGACTCATATTTCTTGCCAATAAGGCAAACAATAGGATTGATTAATATTAAGGCAGGTGGGGGAGGAAAACTGAGAAAGGGAGAGTTGCCAAGAAACTGTCGCTATGAAAGTTGGCCAGAAAACAAGTTCTACTCTGAAAAATGCTGAAGTTTTGGAAATCTAACTTTTCTCCTCATCAAGATGGACCACCCATTCCTAAACTGGAGAGCCCATTGGTTAGGGCTTATTCGTCAGCCCTCTGATACAGGTAGTACAGAACCCATCTCTCAGTCTCTCCTGTTGAAATACTCGATTGGTCAAATATTCATCAAACTTGGTAAACTATAGACGATGTTAAGAGCTTACAGTCCGAGAGAACAAGGGCTCTCTCTCATTCAAGAAAAGCATCCTGACTATCAACAGAGCAAAGCATGACATAGCTTCTTATGAGCTTAGCTGTAACCAGGTTTGTATCTTTGGCTCCTGAAAGAAAGTGTGGGTGTGGGCATGGATGTGTCTGCGGTGTTTATTTTGCTTTTTCTTCTAACTAGCCCATCAGTTGATGAGTTCTGTCACAAGTGATGGTTTCTCAGCAGCAGGTACTACAAGCTATTGGGAATGTCTCCTGCTACAATTTCTCTTTCATTTGATTTGAGGGAAACAAACCAAAGAAACTTTCTCTTTAACAGGAATTATTTTTGTGAAAAGTTTCAATGTGTCAACATTTTCCACGAAAAAAACCAATCTCAGAAAATTCCTAACCGGCTCTAGTCATCACTTTTCAGAGAAATTGCATGTCCAAAAAATGGAAATTGCAATGCACATGAAAAAGGAGTTCAGAGAGATGTAGTATCACAGGGTCTGTGTCTCTGTGTCACCTGCTAAGAACGCCTGTGAAAACAATATCCTCAATGAGCAGACTGAGCACAGAAGCTGTGGTGAGATTGCTCAGCATCCTACAGAACCACACTCCTACTTGCAGGGGGAAAACAACAGGTTTTACCACATGCGATGCTGCCAATCTTTCCGTTACTTGCCCACTCGGATCACAAAATATTCCATTTTGAAATCCTGTTTCAAAATATTTATTGTTTTTTTAAACCTAGAAAACGTAGTTAGAACTTGGAAGCCACCAGCATTCCTTGCCATACACATCATCTGATGCCCTCAGACCTTGCCCCAGGATCCAGCGGCCACATGTCCCTGTCCTTGCTGTGCCCGCCCCTGGCAGATTCTTTCCCTGCATTGTGCCTGTCCTTTGTTTCTGTCTGTGCAAAGGTCTGACCCTAACAATGTTGTCGGAAGGAAGGAAAGGTTTGCAGAAACCTTTACAAACTTTTTTTTTCCTTGAACGTCTTCCCAGAGGGCCAATAGAAGGACAGAGTTGGCTCTTCAGATATCCAGTCCAAGGGGGACACTTCAGGAAAGAAATTCAGCTAAAGAGCATCCAGCACTTGATTACTTATTGTTCGTTCCTTGCCCCCCTCCACCTCCCGGATTTCATGGGGAACATCTAATGAAATTACAAGTATTTCAGTCTGGAAATAGCATGTTCATGCTGCTGAACTTCAGCAAGGACATGCCCTTTCAACAACGCTCAGCCCTGTGTTTGGGGTATTCTTTGTCAACTTCTGTTACTTAACATTAATCCTACCCCTGGAAATCGCGGGTACATGGCCGTGGGAACGGCCCGGAGCACCTTTGGGGCAGCGATGAGATTCCCTTCTCCTCTCTCCCGGCTTCCAGGTCTGCCCGTCCTGAGCGAGCCCCTCGTCCCGCTCACCCGGGGAGGCGGTGGCGGGAGCAGCGGCCCCTGCGCAGACCCGGGAGGGGACGGGACGAGATGGGACGGGACGGGACGTGCCGCCCGCATTGCTGCCGCGGACACCCTGCGCGGCCGGAGCGCTGCTCGTCCCGACCGCCGCACGCTCCTCTCCGCTCCTCTCTCCTCCTCACCGCCCCGCACCGCCCCGTCCCGCGGCACCGCCGCACCCATCCCCGCCCGGCCGCGCAGGTGGAGGAGCTGCGGGCGCTGGAGGCGCAGGGCCGTCCCCGCCCGCCCCACCTGCGGGATGCGCCCCGAGCTCCCAGCCCGCCCCGGCGGAGCGGCGGACAAGGGAACGTGGTGCGGCTGCGAGGCGGACGGGGGGTCGCTCGCGAAGTGATAGAAGGACTGACCTGCCGCGGGGATGGCGGTGGGCAGCAGCAGCAGCAGCAGCTGGTGGAGCAGCAAGGCTGGCAGGAGGTGGGTGGCCCGCATGGTGCCGGCGGCCCCACCTGCGGCTGCGGGGAGGAGAAAGGGAGATGGCTCCTCGGAGGGACCCCGTGCACCGCCGGTCACTAGAGGAGGCAGAGTGAGCCGAGGTTTTTATTGCGATGATCTAAGTTTGTTGTGTGATTAACTGGAAAGATCTGGGTCCCAACTCCCTCTTACGGTAAGAAACTGTTTAACAACATCCCCTCTCTGCCTCTTCTCCTCCTCCCCTCCTCAGGAGCTGCCTCCCGCCCCTCAGCCAGCCCAAGGACAGGGCTTCCACCGCCTGGTCCCTCCCTCCATCTCTCCCTCCCTCCTGCCCCCGCCTCCCTTTCTCCATCGCTTGGAAGCTCGAGAGGAGCAGCCGGGCCGGGCCGGGCCGGGCCGCTCAACTCTTGCCCCGGGGCTGGTGTCTCCTGCTGCGCAGCTCCCCGGAGCACCCGCAGCCCTTCCTGGCCTCACAGCCCCCATTGCCTTCTCACCTGCAGCCAGAACAAACCTCTCTTTCCCTGCAGACGTCTCCCTTCACAACGTCCCACTGTCTCCACCTGCCCCTTGGCTTCGTCCCCAGGCAGCACCTTCATCCATAGTCGCTTCAGTGGGACTCTCCCACCCCATGGCCCATTTCTCTGTAAGGAAGCACCTTTCCTCCGACCTACCAGTGCCTGTCCCCAGCCACCAGCCTGGCCTTTCCATCACCCTCTTTGGCCATCTGACAATTGCCACTTCCCCAAAATTGTGGCGACTCTGGGGAATTTAAAGGTCAAGTATCATCTGCTGGCGTAGCTCCACGGAGACAAGCTTTACTCCAAAGCAATGTCTGACCCTCCTTCTGTCGCAGGCAAAGTCATCGTAATTCCTCTGTTGCACTTCATTTCAACCTCATGGAAGCAATGCCTTTATTTTTTGTTTAAAGTCATGAGACCGGCCTTCATGACACGCAAGTGTTCGAAAATAAACACTTGAGGAAAAGTTTTGCCTCAATTTAAACTGTTCCTTTCTCCCAGGCACCCACCTACCATTTACAGCACAAGTGTGTGACAACAGAGGAATCTGTTTCCCTCCATTTTCCACCAGTAAACCAGAGACCTGCATGTGGCCCCATGCCATGGTGAGTCAGAAAAATGAATCTCCTTCTCCAGCCCAGACTCCTTTGCCCGTACAGCTGATAAACACTTTGTAGTGTTTCTTAAGAAACAGGTTTTTTCCAAATCCTCGAATAACTTTTAATCAAGTATTCCCAAAATACGTATATATATATGGGGGGGTGATGGGAATGGTTAACCAGTTTGTGTTCACTGGCAAAACCTAAAATTTCCATTTGGGAATTACTGTCTTGTGAAATGAAAGTAAGGGAGTTGAGAAAGGGTCTATGAAGAAAATATTTTAAACATTTGGCATTACAGGAAAAACACATTTATGTGGAAAAAAGGACTTTCTGTTGTAGAATGAACACTATTTCTGAAGGTTTCAGTTAATTTTGTTGCTGTTGTTGTCCTTGTTTTTCTCACAGGAACAAAAGTTAATTTACCAGAGTTCTTGAGAGATGTACAACCTGAGAAACAGAGAACATGTATGCCTTTGGCCAATGACCTTGTGTGCAATCCTTGTCCACTGTGACTGATAGAACGTGGATATCTCAGACTTTGTTTTCTGTTTTTCTCCCTGTCAAAGACAGGCGTAAGTATAAACAAAAGTATAAACAAAAACCAACAAGCTGAGTCTAAAATAGCCACATTCTGTTATACAGAGGTATTTGTTTTGTTGTCCGTGCATGTGTTGAGTGACCTTTTTAGCAGAGGACTGAATTATGCGCCTTTAAAGTCAAACAATAATTTTTGCCATTGACTTCCCTGAGGGGAATATTTGTCCTGTAGTCAGATTTCTCCTGAATTTCAGGAAGATTGCTGCTGTGTCTCCTGAGCACTAGGGTGCTCCTTAATGGAGAAAATATTTTGTTATGTGGATTTCTATTATTAATTCATAGTCCAGTGGATTATTCCTGATGTATCTCAGTTCTTCATGAAAGCTCAAGTTGTGGTCATAAGTTTCTTTGGCTGCATGTATTGTGCTGGGCAGATGCAACTCCGTAGTCCTGGTTCTGCATCTGTCCAACTTTGGGGAGCTGCTGGATGGCGCCTCTGCCTTTTACATAAGCCCTATATATCTCCCGCCTGTGGAAACCAGGGCACAAGGAGTAGAGGGGCAGGGGCAGAAGGTACATTAAAGAGGGAAAGATCCTATAGATTCTATATTCAGATTCAGATGTTCTATTTGTGGGCAGTCAAGACAAAGATTTGCATCTGGATCTGTGAAATGAAAATGTTCTTTGGTCCCGCATCATATACTGCAAAATGCAGTATGATCCTTTTCTGTGTCTTCTTGCCCCATGTATTTTACAACTGAAGAATAATATTTTAGCCCAGTTCAATCAAATTTTGCCTTGAAATGAATTGAATGAAAGAAGGCTGCAAAAATCAAATGTCATGCTTAAGATTTCAGAAAGAATTCCATGGTGAGTTTCAGTCTGCACATACTTCACTAACTAAAGATCTAAGTATGATAAGTGAAAGTAATAGGCTTTACGCAAGAATATTCTGTCTTGTTTCTGACCTTTGGAGGGCATGTTTTCTGGCACATTAATCTCTTTCTCATTTTCTGGTTTTGGGGCTTAGCTGAGAGTGGGGATTTTGGGGTTGTTGGGTTTTGGGATTTTTTTTAATCTATTTTTTTTGGCAGCATTGCAAACTTGCCCTGATAACCTGCCTTTCAAATCAGTGTAACTCCATATGACGAAAGTAGCATAACATTTCTGTAGAAGTTATCTAAAAAGAAAAGAGTTACTGCACACTTTACTAAAGATGTATTTGCTCTGGACTGCCCACATGAGCAAAAAAAGACTGAAAACCTTTATTTTGGTTGGAAAAGTAAGCAGACATGACCAAATACATAGAAACTGCTATTTTTATATCCTCTTTTCTGACCATAGCCACAGTTAGATCTGGTTTTCAGATGTAACTTGCTATTCAGAAATGGTGGATAGTCACATTTTGTGTAGGAATCTTTACGTGTATACAGAGTAATACTAAGTCACAATTAGCTTTAAAGAAAGATTTTCCAAATGAACCAACATCTGTCATATAAATCACTTATTTTGCTCAAAATAAACCTTTTTACTTCTTGTTTTATCTGGTATAGGTATCACTCTGTTAAAGTCCTACTGTATAATAAGCCAAAGCAGGCACTTGTGGTAATTATTGTTTAACACAGAGTTGATCAATGAAAAAGTCTCAGGCCGCCTGAGTAGTCTAAGCCAAGCAATTGTGCTTCACATTTCAAGCAAGATAAAATTTTATTGCCTTTTTTTACAAACTGATCTTTAGACTAGGAAGAGGAAAGACTGAGGTAGAGACTGCAAGATTTGACGCTGCTGGGAAAGGCAGAGTTTAAGCAGGACTACAGCACATGACAGGTGTCAATACTTACTGAGACCTCAGACAGAGCCCCAGCTCTGGGGACACATGGTACTTTCCAAACTATTTCCCACATCTTCTTTGCACAGAAAGAAAAAGGGAAATAGAGTATAAAAGCTGCGAGTAAGAACAGGAAGAAGGGGATAACAAGATCCACGCACAGGGATTAATGTCCAGTTCAAAGGAGAGGCTCAGAAACTTCCTAGTCTACTATTATAGTCAAAAGGGCTTTGCATGTCATCATGCTAAATGTTGCAGATCTGAACTGCTAGTCCCAGAGGGCAGATTCACCACACCAGTCAAGTGTTTAGAGCCCGGTGCAGGGAAGCAGGAGAGTGGCACCTCGGATGAAATTTCTTGTTGATAACCCAAGAATGAAGACAAGCTATGCCTCGCTCTGCACTGTAGGCACTAACCTGCAGACCTGAGGCAGACACCTTTGCAAACGTGGCATTCACATGTAACCCTCCAAGTGTATTTACTGAGCATTAACATTATTTACTAGCATTAAAACACCTCATATTCCTTCGACCCATATCAGAGTTTACAAAAAAAAAAAAAATATTAGTCAGGGGCTATTCCCCACCTTTGATGTGGCTTGACTTGGAAATATATGGTTGTGCTTTCCTCTACCCCAAAACAGACTGGTACAAGCAGCTTCACACCTTGATGAAACATATTCATGCCACAAACATACAAAATAATGCAGTTGATATACAAAATATGAAATATCCTAGATCATCATTTTATACACAGATGCATGCTCCTGGGAGATGGAAAATATGGGTTTGAAGTTGCTGAGGTTACAAAGGAACACGAGCTCCAAAGTGACTTGGTTGTGCTTGGTTCCACTCATTATAGTTCACATATGTTCATAATATTCAAACATATATAATTCACAACTCTTCCCACAGTCAGACTCCCAGGTGCTCAGGTCTAGTTCTCAAACCCTAGCCAGGTAATCCAGCATTCATCCCTACAGTCAGTTAATGGCATAAATCCTTCTGGTTTTCCTGTGTGAGACATTGTGTAACTGCTTTTCACATATATGTTATATGCTAACTTTTAAAAAGAGTTCAGGTGAATGAACAAAACAATTTTTAAGTTCTAGTATGAAAGTCACTTAAGTAATTTATGGGATGGTACCCAGTGGCAGCAGATGATAATACAGCCCTTCAGTATCAGTTCAGAAATTACTATTTCCAATGGTTGCAAACAAAAAAACACCAAACAAACAAAAAACCACAAAGAACCCCAAATTAAGCCAAAAAAAAACCCCACAGAAACCTCCAAAAACCCCAAACAACAGCAACAAAAAATTAAGGAAAAATCTATATACTGCACGTTGGCTTTTGTAGGAAATATCTGTTCAAATTTTATCTGATCAAAATTCAGATATTTCCACACCTAAACACTTTATCTGCAAGGAGATCAATTTTGCAAACAAAGATGCATGCCAAATCACTATTTTCATAAAAAATTGCACTAATATCCATTTGAAGTTTTGGTTCATGTGCTGCATTATGTCTATGTGCTTTTAGAAACAAAAAAATCCCTCACTCAGAAGAATTTTGTTCCTTGTGTGTATTTAGAGTTTAGGTGTATTGACTGAGATGTTAAATTTTTTGTTTATATTTGTTTGTTTCCTCTTCTATTAGTCTCTGAAGTGCCAAGAAATCTGCAAACATCATTGGTAGTACTGGTATGTAGATTCTAATGTACTTTGTGTTACTCAAGGCCTAATTTGGTCTGCAAAAGCCAAAAGCTTTACAATAGCTTTTTTTTTTTTTTTTTTTGGTGCAAGAGTGGAAGAAAAACTGAACCTCTCTTTGACCTTGATCTACTAAAATTAAGTTGTGGTACTGGCCTATGGAAAAAAAAGCAGAAGCTGAATACACTTAATATGAAGCAATAGCCCCAGAAGCCCTTAATTTACATGCCATAGTTAAGTGTTACTTCTTTGAGGACGATTACTCCCTGTACCATTTAACCATTCCAATATGCATCCATTTGTGCTTCTCCATAAGTGTTTCACCTTTAGCAAACACAGAAGTGGTTTTTCGTGTTTATTAGAAGATATGTTCTCTAGGACAAAGAAGTTTGAAAATCAAAGCTTTGACCAAATTCATCTGTGGTGATCACTCAGTATTCAGATCTTTTTTCTAGCTGCTGGGGTTTTTTTTTTGGTTCAAAAAGTCTTTCATTCCTTTGCATATTTAGGTAAAATACAAAGTTTAACCATAATTAAGGAAATCTACATTTGTGTTTGTACTTTTAAGTATATTTAGATATCTTTATTGTTAAAAAGTTTGAAAACATCAACCCAAAAATATTCAGCCACTAAGAAAACCTCCAAATCATGTTATCTTTAGAATTATCTGTCTTATAAAGCAGTTTAATGATTTTAGTGTCTGAGATAAAGTGTGTATATGTCATTTGGACAGTACAGTAACACACTGAAATTTTTACATGTACAGATAATTCATCCTTCCTTCTGCATTTTTTAAGTCAGAAAAAAACAACAGTGTACTTAAGCAAAATCACTAGC
>VWZG01008056.1:260853-282951 GCA_013396735.1 Grallaria varia | reverse complement strand
GTCCGTGGAGAAGCATACATACATACATACAAACACTACATATATATATGCATATGTATAGAAAGACAGAACTCATGGTTTGAAAGCTAGCTCGATGGGAACACAGTACTTAGGGCAGGGCAGGGCAGGTCTGTGGCTTGTCTCCTGGGCTGGGGCTCTGGGGGCCACCAGCGAGGAGCAGATCAGGGTGTTGGTCAGGTCACCCACTCAGCAGCACTGCTGCAGGACTGAGACCGTGTTACTACTCTCCTTCTGGGGTTGCTATAGGAAACCTCTCATGCCCTCTACAGCTCTTTTGTCTCCAGAAATCATATGTAAGATCTCATTGAGGGTTTTTTTGGCTTTATGCAACATCTCTAAGCATTGTAAAATTGCAAAATACTAGTGATTGAGATCACTCCCTATCACATGAACTACTGAGTCTTTTGACTCCCCTTTCATTCGCACAAGTTGTTAAAGAGTCAGATACTATATCATTTCTCCTCACACAGATGACTTTATTTCCTATTGTTAGACAAACCAAACCACCCCACATTTTGTCAAGTGACATTTTTTGAACGCCACAGGATACAGGAAAAAACATTTCTTTCATTTTTCAGATTGATACCTTAGTTCATTGCACTAAAATACTGAAGTCTGTTGGGTAATAAATATTCCCTTACTAGCCCTTTAAAAATCTTTACACAGGGACTAAAATATGCTCCAAAGACATTTGATTATAAAGAGCAAACAACTAACATTATTTTTTCTTAGCAGATTTCCTAATCACATACTGCCTTTGGTTCACTAGCTCAGTATATAATGAAGTCCTCTAACAATTGCCATATTTCAGTATATCTAGATGTCTGTAACAGAATTTTTATGACATCAGTGGCAAGAAAGAAAATTTGAAACACAAGACTTCAGATACAAAAAACGTAAACTCCCTTCACGGTATTTCAAATGTTGCCATGTTTCTACTTATTGGATTTATTATATTCTATATCCACTACAAAAAATACAAATTTTATGGATTAAATGATTCTGAAAAATGTGAGGTGTACCTCCTGGTACCTCCTGGTACAGGGAGTGAGGGTGGAAATTACTGAACTGTCATATTTCAACCTGTTCTTCATGGTTGCCGATTTGTATACATCTGTCTAAAAAACTTAATGGATGGAATCAAAGGGGTAATTGCCTACCAAATGAATCTTCGTGTTTATCTAACCCCTAATGAAATCAACCTCCATAGGGCAGAACGAGCACTACTGCACAATGCAACAAGGAAGGCTTCCACATCAGCCTTGTCTGAAAGCAGACTTGACACAAGACACTCCCTAACATGCGCCTGCTCGATATTTCCTTTCCACAAGGACTATGATTAATGAAGGCTCATTTCTTTGCTATTTGTCAGTGATTCACACTAGCACTCAAAAGAAAAAACACATTCTCCTTTATTTCTGAAGGCAAACATTTTACGACCTTGAGAAAGACTACTAGCTAAATGCTTTGAAGATACTGAAAAAAATAAAATAAATAAACTAAAACAAAACAACCAAAAACCAAAGCCTTGAAAACAGAACAGACTCAAAAGAACAAAACCTGGCTTTGCTAAAGAAAAACAGTGTTATCTTGCGTTGATCCGGCAGTGCAGGGGAGATGCTAACCAGCTGGCCAGGAGCAGCGGAGCATCATCTTCTGCACTATTGGACACGGATCCCAGCTGTGCTCTGTCACTGGCCTCATAACAAGGGGAGCTTCCATGATGTGCGGAGGCAGGGAGGGACAGATGTTACATTTTTCTTGACATTTCCCTTGGGCGTCTTTTTGTAACTACATTTCCACTAATTAATTTCACCTCAGAGCCGGGCAGGGCAACTGCTTCTCCTTCAGGCTGCAGAGTGACAAGACTCCCCTACAGTTGCACCTTGTTTGATCAACTGTTCGGGTATGAACAGCACAAGGACACACAGACTGACTAAACAAATCCAAGCAACCGAAATAACACCGTTAACCAGAAACAAGCAGGCAAACACAAAACTCAGCTCAGGGGCCATTTGACCTTCAAACATCTGAAATGCATCCAGCAGTGCCCTCTTACTCAGAAAACCTCCAGCACACTGCAGTGGTGAGGATGTGAGAAAGGAGTGTGAGCTTTCCCACAACAGAGGTGAAAATGCCCATGCCAGGCACAGCAATGGCTCACCCACCTCTTTATCACACACCTGAAAGCACCTAGTGACAGGGAAAGAGTGCAAAAGCAAAGATCTCAGGAGGTGATGTTCCTCAGTATGTCCCAGCCTCAGCAACCTGTGGCTGAGGACTTCCAGAACTGAAGCTAAACCCATCTCACTGCCTATCACATAATTCAAGGGATCTTTCCTTGTGCTTATGTTTTCTGTTTCCCTTGTTTGTTGTAGGATTTTTTTAACATTTTACCTGATTTTTTTAACAAGTGCAAATATAGTTGCACCCGTTTTGTTTTAATTTTGGGGGTTGTTTTTTTTGTCTGTTTGTTTGTTTGTTTTTCTGTCACCATCCCTGCTCCTTTAAAGTTTGTTTCAGCAAAACTTCCTCAGCTTTATGGAATCTTTTATTTTGACATAAAGTACTTCCATAGTGGGCCTTTTCATTTTCAATTTTTGAATTATGACAAATGTCCAAACAATATTCTCATTTTTAATAGCTTTTCTGTGGTTATGTTTTTAAAACATACATTCACAAGGTGCAAACATCTCCTCTTTATATCACACATTATCATGTGTTTTCTGACTTTGCAATCTCATTGGTTTTCTTCAGCTTTTCACAATCCTTGTCCAAGCCCAGATGGGGCAATGGTTAGAACAGCTGTAGGTATTCATTCTTTCTGTTCAGATTGAGGATTGTGGGTTCCTCCTGATAGTGCAAGTTCTTCACTCTGAATGTACAGCAATTTTACTGCAGTGAGGGACTCACTTTGCCATTTATACATACTTTGTAGCTTTATATTACCGGTTGATGGGTTTCCTTTGATCAAAGCTCTGAAACACTTACTTAGCTAACACCCTCAAACACAACTAGGCATTTCACTCCATGTGCCTTATTTTTTTAGAGCTACATGATTTACACAGCACCTTAAAATATATTAATCTGTCTGCTTTTATATATCTGGCTTAGTTAGGACTTTGCTAGCACTGTTTAAGTGATCTTTTTTCTATTTTTAATTGAGTTGGGAATTTTTTTTAACTTTCTCTCTCGTGGATGATCACCCAGATTTTTTGTCCTTCTTCACATGACATATTTGGGCTACTTTTTGTTTGAAAACAATTTCTGTAATTTCTTCAGTTCACTCATTTGTGATCCAGAGAAATAACTAAATGCAATGTTAGGTGAAGACTTTATCCAAGGTATCTCCTGCATCAATTATTTTCCAGAATACCCACTTGCAACATTTTCTGAGGCACGTAAGAGTAAGAAATTGGAACAAAGTAAAAAGGAAAGGAAGAAAAGTTAACTTAATTCACAGAAGATTTATGCATATGGTCTAAGAAAATATCAGGTACTGTGGAACCTGCAGCAGCCCAGCTGGTGTGCTCTAATGGCACAGAGTATTGTCACCATGGCCCTGCTCAGTGCCATTTGCCACACTCAGATGTTCTTCCTCCCTTCTGCCCATCACCTGCTCCTCCTACAAGGTGTTTGAGATTGATGGGGCTGCACACAAAGACTCTCTACTGGCTGGTGCGGCTCTACTGTAATTAAGGTACAGCACGATCACAGTTCACAGTGGATGGGAAAAAAATGTCTCCATCCAGACAGTAGTTGCAGGATAGGTCTGAAATATTATTTACTGTTCTGAATGTCCAAATTGTTGTCTTGACTTAACACACAATAGCCTCACCCCTTCCCTTGTCCTCTTGCAGTAAACTCTGTTTCTTTTCCTTTACAACATGTTAAACACAAAATTTGGAGGACAAGGATCTGATATGATGTGCTGAAATCAAGTATCCCTGAGCATGCTGGTTCCTCCACAGAGCACAGCAACACTGAAGCTGCCAGCATGGCCCTGCATTCAAGTTAACACGCCCTGCCTGATACCAAGGTGAGTTAATATGAGGGTAGCACCAAAGGGTGATGCAATTATCCAGCTGCCAGTCTTGGCCTAGAGCAGCTGGAATTAACTTAGTAACTTTTACCCTTCAACCCGTTTCAGAATCTGGAGGAAGCTGACTGCGCCGATTATAAACTCAGCTCATCTAAAGTACACTGGAAGAGTAGCCATGTTGCAGCACCTCACAGGAGATACTTCACATCTGCTTATCGAACAAAAGGAATTTTTAAGCCAAAAGGCCAGGATGGAATTAAGAATCAATGACTGTGGATAAATCTAAAGCAAAATCTGGATGCATTTAAAGACTTTCTTACTCGTTTATCTCTGCTCTTAGCATTTATTTTTGTTTTTCCACCCACAAAGTCTATTTTACTGAGTTAAATTAAATATTAATTCACTTTTCAAGCTACACTGTAGAAATCTGATCAAAGGCAAATGGTTACTATAATGTCACTAAATTCCATACGAATAGTGTAATCTATAAATTTTCTTTTAAACAATAGCACTAAACATGTCAAAAGACTCTGGGACCAACTGACATGTATACCATTATAGAGATACACCCACAATGTATTGGTTAAAATAGCTTATTTCCCATTAAAAGCAATAGAAACAAGACAACTGAGTCCCTTAGGCTTATAACCTTGTAAATCTCTACCAGCATTATTAAATGAGAACATTATTTAATTAGTAATGGTAAAGGAGGATAAATTCTACCTGCTTTAAGTCTAAAATATGTAAGACCAAATTTCCACAGAAAGAAAAGATGTTCCAGACGCAGGGGAATGTGTAGGACATGAAAGATCTAGATCCAGCTTCCTGCTTTGTCACAGACTTTCTATGTGACCTTGAAGTAGATACAGTGTTCACATTTGTACAACAGGGCTATTCTGCTCTGTCAAATGACTGTAAATCTTATATCACTTAATATTACATGGAACTCAAAACAATGACACTAGAGATGGATGAGAACATGCAACCACTTGTCTGCATTTAATTTGTAAGCAAGGCTCATTAAGTTTACTCCACAGATACAACAAAACTCTCATGCTTTTTGTTTTCACCGCAGAGCTAAGCATCTGGCACTAGGAGTGAATTATACAGCAAAAAAGATGAGAAGATAATGTATTCTCAAGCACAATATATACTCCTCTCTGGCACACCTTGTTTTCAGGCTGGTGTGGTGACATGCTTGTGTGACAGCACAGCTGCAAAGCAACTCACTTTGCACAGCAACTTCTATAGGCACATGCCTAACACATACACATGAGCTGTCAATAAACATGAGGGAACAGCTGTCCCCAGCTTAGTTTAAAATTCTGATTTACACAGTTGGAGAAAACGCTGCTTTGCTTTCACAGAAGGAATAATCTCACTCATAAGTAGGTTAGTCATCAGACCTCCTCTCTCAGGAGATGGCTGTCACTATGTTGAAGTTCCCTGCTATGAATGGGAAACTGAAGAACCTTTGTATGAAAACATATGGCCACTACCTTTGACCAAAAAGTCTGACAATAGAAATAAAAGCTATGTGAGGTACTGACTTAAGGATTTTTAAAAAGAGCTGAGTAATAAAGCCATGGTTTTTAGGAATCAAAACCCTAATATGCACTAGGATTTCAACACATTTAGATACTCGGTGACTACTTCTCTTACTCCCTACTTTGTCCTTGGTCTTCTTTTCTGATGATCTCTTCTAAACCTAGGGAAATGATCTGATGATCTGGATTGCCTATTCCTTTTTTTTTCCCTTGCATCCTTACCATACGGAATGTCAGTTCTACAGCTGAAATACAAGGTTGACTCTGTGATTCTGTTCCTTGTACAGGATGCAATTTAGTTATCTAAATTGCATGTGTTATTCCAACTAACATGCATCTTGCTGCTGATACAGGTCTACTGCCTTTGACACGTGACAAGCAAGCCAGAGCTCTGACATCCCACTCTGTCCCCAGGACAGCTTGTCCCCAAGGCAGGCTGCCCAGCTGTTCCTGAAGCAAGCCCTGGGGCAGAGCCCTCCGCTTGCCCATGTATATCTGGCATATATATATATATATAGATATATATATATAAGTGTGCAAAAGAAACAGTGTTTGCTGATGTGACTACAGGTTTTGTGTGGAAGGGGAAGAAAAGGCTGCCTTTGCTGTTCAGACACAACTTGTCTCTGTGTTTTGTATCTTCACTTTGATCTATTATCTCACACCCATTTTTTTAGAGTACTGTAAATCTCCCTTACCAACTGTGTTTCAAAATAGCACTCTTAAGCCTAGGATATCTACCTTATCTGTGACAACTCACCAAACAATGAATGCCAAAGTATTTGACATCACTGAATAAATTTTCCAGGGTTTTTCATCCACTGGAAAATGTATCTTCTTCTTTCTTACGTGCCAGACAAATGTTACGGCAATGCACACCACAGCCAGTGGTTGGTTGCCCTTTTGTTATTAACACAGAGATCTCAGGAGACTTAGGTGAACATCTGTCTGGAGGTGAGGTTTCACTCTAGAGAAGTTCTAAAACAATAGTTACGGTAATATTTAAAAAATAAGCAAGTTAGAAAAAAATGTAAAAATCCTGTGAGACTCTTCTGTTTAGACCTAAAGAAATACTTGCTTGACTTCTAGTTGACTGCTTCATGCATATATAATAGGCAAAAGAAAACCATAGCTGTGGAGGCATGGGAAAGGAAAAGGGGAAACCCAGTTGAAAACCTGCATTCTTATGAGTTTTACTCATGTACATCTATGCAGGTTCAATGTCATTTCTGGGCCCAGAGGTGCTATTTGCCTATGGGACAGCACTGAAGAACTGTCTATTGTCACCCAGTTGGAATGAGGAACCATTATCATGTGTGTTCCTGCAGCAAACTGATCTGCCACTGGGATCCACGATTAGCACATGCCTTTGATGCATTGTTCCTCCGAACACGACCACTGAGTTCAGCATAGTTGCCGACGCATGACATTCCCTTTCCCAAAACTGGAATATGAGGGAAGGTTCAGATCTTTCAAAGGTTTTCCTCCCATCTTCCTTTTTAAAGAGGGAGGGGGCAAAGGCATCAAAGGGATTTGCAGTGGTGCCTCCTGTTTGCAGTGACTGACACGGGCTCTGCTGCAGCTCGCATGGTGCCTTTCAGCTTGACTTCAGGAACAGAAGACATCTGTGCCTGCCTCGTGCCCTTTGCAGCTGCACTGTGCCTTCCCAGTGAAGCCCTGAGGGAGGACAGCTCCATGAAAGATTGGCAGCAGTAAAACCCTGCCAGCAACTGTGCCCTGTTAACCACTTCTCTGTCACACACAGCCTCCTTCTCAGGCACATGGGCTAAGATAAGGGTTGGGGTTTGATTTTAAATAAAATTAGGCAGGAAACAGATGATGCTGGAGTTATAGATGCTGAAATTACATTAATGTGAATGCACTATTGCTGAAACGCGTCAGACATGTTATCAGGGATTCAGTGCAATAATGGATATTTCTAAGATTAGGTTTTTCCTTTCAATTTCACACAAGCCTAAACTAAAAAATTTACTTTCAAGTAACAACAGAAATCAGCCTGAGAGGAGACACCTGTGAATCAGACATACCAGCTCTCATCATCAAAGCATCTCATCATCATCAGAGGTAATTAATTTGCTTTCAGAAAAGAGAAGTATTTCAGAAGAGCTTATTCTTCATACAGACATTATTAACATCGGTGACACAATATTTTAATAAGACTTGTCCTGCCATTCTGTGTTAACAAGTACTAAGAATGCTTCCTAAAGAGCACATCTAGCCCTCATCTATTCTCTCTGTAATATACTCATCAAGCAGATTATCTTTCAGTCCAAGATCTCCCATCTCTGCCAGCGACTCTAATTAAAAGACTCTCTCTTCAACATACTTGTTTCATCCAAAACTACACATCCAAGTACGTAACAAAGTGCATTGATTCTTCCTGAATTCAACAGACTAAAGAAGCTACTATAATGGAGCAGCTTCAGCATTTTGAGTAAATTTGTCATATGTAGTTTAGAATTAAATCTATGCATACCAACTTCACCATCAGGCAGCAGAACACATCAATCTAAAATCCAAATTACAATAAATCAGGCTCATTGAAGCATACATAAGGACTGACCTGAGGGTCAAATGTTGGCTAGCAAAAATATTCATAAAACACAATATTTGCCATAAGAAACTGAATGCAACTAGAAGTTAAGAAACTGCTTGGATCTGTATGTCCGTGATACTGGTCTGAATTCTTCAATTTAAAAATAGCAAAACAGAATTGTAACAGATGTGAACGAACTGACCATTGAAGCATACTTTACACTGGTTGGTATTTGCTATGGATATCTCTTTCATATCCCTAGGTAAGATTGCTCAGTTCATTTTTCATGGTGCACCCAACCTTGTCTTATGAAAATACAGTCATGAGGAGTGGCAGGAAACTTAGTACATAAGGCTAAAATGGGATCAGGACACACATCTACTACCAGAGCTGGCAGAGTGAAAATATTTCTGGTGAAAATATTTGATTTTTGAGTGCTCACTAGGATGTCCTAATACTCAGATAAGGGGATAGGGGAACTTTTTCACCAATAACTGAGTCTAATACATCACTAACTCGCTATGCCTATTAACAGACTCATGAAGAGGAAGAGCAAGCATTTACACCACTCTCTCTGCAATTTCCTAACAGGCTACTCTGGTGACCTTATAAATCAACTTGCAAAGGGTTTTTTTCCATTTTGTTTTTCACTATTTTGAAAAAGCCACTTCTAAGTCAAGTTAAAAACATTTTAAAGACACACAGAAACTCTGTTGCTGTAGCTTGCATGTCTTCTAAAATAACTGGTCAACTCTGTACTGCTTTGTTTCCCATATTATGTATTGATCTTTGACAGAATAAATAGTAGAAGTGAAGGGACTTCTATTTCTGGCAAAAAAATAGCTACAAATTTTCTCACATTATAAAACCTTTCACCATAAAATCCACTCTGGCATGAAACCACACCCTTCTTCTGTCATCATCTTCAAGTTCTCATGTATCATTTACTAAAGTAACAGAACACCAATCTAGATTTCTAATCCTTTCTAGAGAAGCATTGTCTTTCTTCCCAACACACAAATTGCTCATCAAAGTGATCCACTTGACCTTCAACCTCATGGAACCTGGACATGAAACTAGGTCTCTCACAGACCTGGTGCCACCCTCCTGAACTCTTCCAAACACCCTCAAACACAGCAAATGACACTGCATGGACCTACAGTTAGGTAAAAGACTGTAATACATAGAAAATGTTGATTCATAAGGAAAAAAAATTCCATATGCAAGTCATGGGCCAAAGGAAAGGCATGAGAAGCCACCTATGTCAGTGTGAAGGGTTATCAAGCTTTCTGTCAGGACACAGAAGAAAACAGCAGAAGCATCTCAAAATTGCTCCAGGCTTTTGGTCCTCATTTTGAATTCATAAGCATGCCTGCACATTCCTTGAACTTTAAGTGGGTTTCCAGCCATGTGAGTTGGAGATGCCGAAGTGGCTAGTTACAATTCCTGCCATGGAACTGTAAGTGCTCGCCATTCCTGCAGTTAATTTCTGTATCGTCAGTAAAGAGACTAAGCTGTACCATGCTGGCCTGAAGGGCTGCTAAGTACAGAACAGACTTGTGATCAGATACCTCTCAAACTTACAGCCTCAGGCCTAAATTTTTTCTAAGGCATCTGTCCATCCTGCCTCAATTCTAAAAAAAGGCTGTATGGTTCAGTGAAACAGGACTGGCCTAATACCAATGTACTCTTTTCCTATTAGATGTTTTGCCTCTTGTGCTAAATGCCAGCAGTAATGGCCTGAAGTGCTTTGAAGTCAATGGTAGCATTATGACCAAATTTAGAGTCACGAGCCAAATTTTTCTGTGCTATAATCCCACAAAATGTATTTGCATGTATATATACTTAGACCACAGACCAAAATACTTTTGGAACAGTTATTTCAAATGGCATTTAACGCCACAAAAGAAGTTATATCAACATTTTTTAAAGATAATATATGAAAATACAAGGGCTTTGTGAAAATAATAGAAATGGAAATGAGTTCCCAATTCTTCTCAGAACAAGCCTGTAACACACTTAGATGATGTCTTGCAGTTTGCAAAAGAACTACCTTACCTACTTTATTTTAGCAATATCCACTGTTCTCCATAAAAACCTCCCCCAAAGCCAAACACAGTGGTAGATGCTTCAGTAAAACAGAATAGTCAGGCCATCCAAGGAACCTTCGGTGGGTAATCCAAAAGGAGGTGGTCAGGAAAGAAACTCTGAAAATGTGAGTTTGTAAAGAAAGCTTGATGCCATTTTTGTCTGCCACAGAAATCCAATTTCATGAAAGATTACAAAAAATGAGACCATCTCCAGAGTTCAGAAAAAATACCATCCCTAACAATAATGAAATCATGGCAAGCTGGTCTGTCACAAAGCATGCCAGCAGCCACCTCTTCCAATAGGGCATTCTGCAAGAGGACAGTGACACCTGAAACTGTCACTGCAACTTGGCTGTCCTTGGGCTAGCTCTGGCCTGTGCCTTACTTGAGCTATTTAAAGAAATGTCTGACCCTTGTGGTTGCATCAGGAAGGACCTCATGAATGATGAGTGAAGACACTCAACTCTGGGTAACAAATGCACCCCAACTTTTTGCAGTGAAGCTCACTGATGCCTTGGAAAGTAAAGAGCTCCCTTTAAGAGCTGTTTTGTGAAGAACTTTGCTCCTTTTGAACTTCTAATTACAGACTAGAACAGAAAAGCTGGATAATCCTAGAAGGTTTTTCATTAGTTCAGTGAATTGTTAGTTTTTAGGCAGGAGCTTAGGGAAACACACCGTCATTTCCCACAAGCAGCAGGCATAAAAATGTTCTCAGTGAGAAGTAAACCTGAGCCTCAGAGGCCTGATAAGACTCAACCAAATTCAGTAGTTCACCCTGCCATTCAGATAAAAATTTCCTCAGACTTCATGTCTGCATCCTGTGTTCTGGCTCCTGTCCTTCCCTGCATTTTAGAAGAAATCCTGTATGAATATTCATAACAAGTAGTTACAAGATGACTTCAAAATTCAGCAAATATGATTCGAGCAGTTTGTAGGCACTTAAATATTGAGAGAAATCCACTGCTCTGATTGCTTCAACCATCTCACACATCTTCTCATTTTGGAGTATTTTGAGTTAAAAAAAAAAAAAAGGCTCAGCTATCAATATTGTATATACCTACATATAGTATAGGCATAGGATAAGTTCCATCAAACCCAAACACTTATTTGGAAATAAAGGTTAGTTTGTTAACAAGTGGACTTAATGGTTACAGTGCCAAAGTAAGCATGCTTTTCATAGACAACTTGCCCCTTACCACTGCTGCCCAAAAAACGCTAGAAGACCTGTCTAGTATGTGGATTACAGGTATTCACTCGCCCATAACGCCATAACATTCATGTGGAAAGGATACTGTACACTTACAAAATTACTTCAAATGTAGGACTGTTTTCTGGGTCCCAACCAGTGCAGATCAAATATGCTTACTCATTCCACCCGAAACCCTGGCCTTATTGCTTCTCCAAAGAGAGTGACCAAGGCATGTAAAGGCTGAGGGGGCTTCATAAAAAGGCTCTACTGGGATACTTTTCTGATCTCAAAGTCACTTTGAAACAGCTGTGCTAGTGCCACATACTTTTTTTCAATATTCCCTCAAAGCACCTGGGGTTCAATGCTATGTGTCAAATATTCACAGATCTTCATCAAATAGAAAAATCATAAGTCTGCCATATGTCATGATAAATACCATGTTTTTTCTCTGAAATAAATAAATGCAAAAATCTGTTTGGTTTCCTGGTCATTTGAGAGCAGTTTTTTGTTCTACATCTTGCAACAAAATCAGAGACTCAAACAAAGCCAGTTTGCAGGTGACCATACACATTTTTTTTGCTCTCAGCTTTACAAAAGCATGACAGAGCCTGTTTATCCAGACGAAAAGTGCAGCCCTTTGTTTCCCACAGATTTGACCTGGGTGATGCTTCCTCATTTAATTTATTAATGTGTCTCCCTGACATTTGATTGCTTCCAAATATCTTACATGAGAGAAGACAATGCACTGGCAGCTGCTTATAAAAATACGGAACGGAAATGCAACATTTTTAGGACATATGATCTGTCTCTGGGTGAAGCGAAAGGCACAAACGCCTGGTCTGGCCACTCAGGCACGACATAGCTCAAGTGACATGTCACAGCTGAAAATCCAGCTTGTGAGATGCCTCTGACGTTACGGAGGGGCATGCTGTAATGCCCAAAACATCATCACCCTAACCAGAAATACTGGAGTACATATTTTAAAAGGTATATGCAATTGATGCTGGTCTACACTCAATTTATGGTCACAGTTACAAGAAAAAGGATATGAGCAGTGGCAAAAACCTGTCCTGGTAGGTTTAAATTGCTCTCCTAAATTATGGACACATGGCACTGGGGTAAATCAGAATGCTATCCATTATGACAAAGGACAGCTGTTCTCATGCAGATTGTACCTGCTGGTAATTCACTATAGTATTCTAAATTCTAGTAGGGTTCCCTGTGCAAGAGCTACTGCGTGATTCTGTGAATTGTGTCACAAGTGCAGGCACAACTTACTGGTTACTTTAAAACTTTGTTTTGCAATTACCAATCAGATCTTGTTACCAAATATTGATTTCCCCAATTTTTAAAATAATTATTCTTGGCTTTTTTCCTCCTTTGACAAGGCTCATCATGAATCTTCTTCAATTTTCCTTAATGTGTCCAAAAAACTAAGAGTCAGTGAAGCCCCTTATCACACCCTAGGAAGGAAAGTTCCCTTCTCTCTGTTCATACAGAGAACAGGGATATTCCCTGGTGCCAGTGCTTGAAGCCAGCGATGGACTGTCTGAATATGAGTCACTGTACCTTTGCCCCTGGCCCTGTTCCCAAAATTTCGGCATCTGCTTTACTGAGAATTAAGTGTCAATAATAAACAGGTCAGTTCAAAGGACATTTTACTCATTTTATTCCAATAGTAATTTTCAATAAGTTCTTTTAGTAAGTTTGCAGCAAGACCTTTCAGCACACTACCGACAAGACCTCAAGGCTAGAGGGAACCCATATGTTACTCAGGTATTAAACACGACAGATCAGATGGTAGCTCTATTGCCATGATAGTTTAAGCTGACCAAAACTGCTGAATCATGGGCTACGTGATACTCCATATAAGTAGTATAAAGAAGGTAAATAATCTTTTAATGACCAGCTCAGCAGTGAGCATACATAAGTTCTTAAAACAAAATCAATTAACTACTGCCAGTCTTCTTTGTTTCTTGATATAATAGCTATTGAAAAAACAATATATTCACTTATCTTTCAAGACATTAAAACACTTGAGTTATTAAATATGAATGACTAGGATCAAATATAATCTCCTTGTCTTACAGTCACATTGACTGACTTTATCATTTGATACAAGAAATAACTTCACCTTAAAAGCAAAGAGTCGTAATAAATGTCCTTGCCAGAAACATTGGTGAGATGAAGATACGTATTTATCGCCAGTGACCATCCTCTGTGCTTTACCATAACTTATTTTCAGCAGCCAAATTTCTATAAAGTACTGGGAGTGACAACTCAAACAACAATATTCCTGGTAGTACATTTGGACAAAGGTTGGTGACAGCATTCCCCTCCAAAATAAACTGAAGACAGAGGTCAAACAAGTTCAACCCACACATCAGCTAAAAAACACCACTCATCTTCAATGAATCTTATCATGCCCTGAGGTATATTATATACAATACAAAAACTTGTGGGAACTAAACTAATAAAAAAAGCCATTCCTCACACTTTAAAATAGAGAAGGTCTTAACTCTGTGTCATCTTAATGCTTTGTCTAAGTTAGATGGGAAAGCACAGAGAGTATAAGCTTTTGTAGGGAGAAATACTGACAAATCAGGATGACACAGAACATGTAAACCCAAACTGAGAAGAGGACATAAGCAAGAGTTTTGTTCCTGTAACAAAACAAAACATGCAAACATAAAAAAGTATTTCTTTCGCTTGAACACTTTAATATCTTAGTGCAAACATCCAGCTGTTGACAGTTCACCTATGTGTGATAGCTCGTCTTCACAATATACCAATCAGCTAAAAGTTTCCCTAAAGTCCTGTGAGCATATGTGATGTTACCTTCAACCCAAAAAGAACCAGTAGTGTACCATTAATTAGGGTTCATCCCTGAATGAACACTGTGACAATCTAGGATATAGTTTATAAGGACGGGCAAAAGAATACTGAAATGTCCTATATGACACTCAGCTCTGTTTTGAAGTCATGCATAATGACTCGGCTAATTTGCACTTACCCCAAGACCACTCTTACTCTGCTATGCAAAGAATATGCATGAGAGTCAGTGTGAATTATATATGACAGACTCATGGAAAATAAGAAGCAGACCCCTAATGTAAAATAGGTGTGCCCTCCCTTGGCAAGTCATTGTGGCAAGCCTAGCCATAATGCACTTGCAGCTAAATAAGTATTAGTGGCCTGAATCTCCTCTTTCATGAATATTTTTTGGTTTTTTTTCCCCCAAAAGGAATTTTTTCACATAAGGGATTAGTTACTGAGTACAGCATACAAACTCCTCATGGCTTCCAGTCAGGCTTGGGATAATTACACCTTCTATAATCCACAATCCACTAGTTAGCTGATAAATTAGCGTGCTTTTTACAAAGAAGGAATACTTATGCTACAGTTTGCAATTCGGACTGAAAAAAACCCCTCCAGAAAACTAACCCAAAGAAAAAAGAAATCAACAAAATAAAATAAGCACAAATCAGCCACACAGTGAAACAAACATAATTAACAGAGAACACTTTCAACTCCATCAGGTTTCATACAATTTTTAAACAAGCATACCCCATGCTGCAAAAACACAAAGGCCAATATTTTACCCTTCTGTGTATGTACATCAACAGGGGTTATGCAAAAACTTAAGGACAGAATGTGAGTGATAAGTAATTGTTTAAATTACTTAACTTATTTGTACTACATTTTATACTTGATCAGTTAATAGTCATACTGAGCTTGAAGGAAATATTCATATGAGAAAGAGGGACTTGCACAAGAAAGAACTATAGAATCAATCACAAGCAATTAGGCTCTTGCTGTATTCAGAGGGCCAACCTGTGATATAAAATACCAGTTGGAAAATCTGAGTGATATTTACCAATAATGTGACTATAAGGTAATTAAAATACTCTTGTAGATGAAAGGTGATTGAGTCAGTATCAGATATCTTTCAGCAAAGAGAGGCTGTCCGTTTCTCCTAGATATTCCACTTCATTCCAACTTCACTCACTCCATATTTATAGTAAATCATCTGCACTAGAAATATTCCACATTAATTTAGGATTTAGTCCAAATGAGTTTCATCAATATAAAAAACCTGTGAGAAAAGAACCAGGCTTCTGGATTCTACAAAAAAGAATGACAGAAAGAGCTCATGCATTAACACTTAAAAAGAAACATTAAATTTATGGGTTTGTTTGATTCACAGTCATTACAAAGTAAAGCTCCTCTGATTTTAAGTGGACTGCACAGAACAATATAACACAGGATAGTTAAAAAGGCATCGGCTCAGATAGGTTCATTCTTAATATCCCAGCTCAGCAAGATGCTGAACCACGAACACCTATGCAATCCTGCTGCACTCTCAGTTGACATCCACTGATGTTCATTTTGGTATCTCTTGAGGACTGACAGGTTGCTCAAAGTTGCTGCTGCACTATGGAGGCTGTTACAGGTTCAGCAATGGCCAATAGCAGACTGAATGATGGCTGAGAACATAAGTAAAATAATTCTTTTTTTTTTTTTAGATAGAGTTTTTACAAACTACTGGTTACACAAAAAGTACAAATAAATGCCTGGTCTAAAAACTCAGATTTTCCTCTGGATCAAAGCATGCCAGGGTCATGGAAAACTCTGTAGTTTGGGGACCAGGCTTTGGGATTCTGTGGGATGTAGTATATGCAAAATTCCTGTTCTTGCTAAATCCCAGCACTGCTTCTCATTTCATAGCACTGTACATGTCTGAAATGGCTGGACTTCTGGACTTTTTTATCTTAATCCTACTTAAAAAGCTTATTCGAATGAGAACAGAGGAAAATGGAGGAGAATCCGGTATTCCTCAGCTAAAACATCTACCAAATTCACAGAGAACTTTGCTGCAGTGAGGACTAACCAAGAACTGCTGCGCTTCTAAAATGTTAATTGATGACCGAGATGAGGTGCACATCTGCATTTACTAAAATTAAAAAGACTCACACAGTAAAGTGTGCCTGTATTGTACAACAGTACTAGACCTATAATATTCCTTTTTTTCTTAGCTAACCGTAGTTTTCATTTCTTGCCACAGCATCCTTCTTATTTTGTCCTATTTACTGTTACAGATCCTGTAAAATACCTGCTGCTCATGCACTGTCACCATGTTCTGTCTCACCTTGCTGTAAGTGAAGTCAATGGCAAACCTTTGCTGACCTCGAAAGGCGTGGGATTTGTCCTGAGATGCCTAATCCAAAGCAGGACTCTCTCTTAATTCAGTAAGCTTTGGATCAGACCTAGAAGGGATCTTAGCAGAGTCAAGAAGTGGCAAGACAGAGTCACATATCAAAACCACATCTGAGTGTTTATCTCACATTCCTAATCTTTGATGTGAAAGGGATTAAAAAGCAAGCTGTTTCTGTCAACTGCTTGGATACTACATAGGATCTGAATGACTGAACAGGCATCTGTAGCATTGCTATGTACATTGATATGCTTTCATTTCTTTCTACAGAAGTTTGAAAAGGAGGTAGTATTTGAACTCAAGGCCTATGGTAATATTTCCTCACTTGGTTCCCAACTTCCCATCCTTTCTGCTCCTACAGAGGAAAGAAGACGGTTGTGGCTCTTACTTCAGGACAAACTAGCAACTTATTTGGGTGAACAAAAGACAATAAATCTGAAAGCAATGTTATAACCTTGCCATAGAGCCTAACACAGTCTGTGACAGCTCCAGACTGTTTCAAAGTACAACTGATTCCAGCATATCTTGTTTTATGTTATCCAAGGTTGAATGTGTTGTGATAGTTTTTGCTCTTCTTTATGTCATTCAGCCAAGTTTCTACAGCTGTCTGAGATGCCATGGGTGGATGTGTCTACAATTTTGGCTCATATGTGTATTTACAGGCTGAAGGTCAGGAGAAAGAAAAACAGAGTGCAAGGGTTATGGTGACTTGTAGCTACCAGAAGCACAGAAACCATTATCAAATGGCATTAACTTAGACATGAAGTAATTGAAATAATGAAAACCGTTACAACATATATATGAGTGCAATGTGGAACTCCCTGTAGGAAGAAAGCATAGATCTATAACATTCAATCAAACCAGGAGATAAGGGAAAAGGCAAAGTAAAAGGTAAAAATAATAATTATATGGACATCTTGGGAAATTAAACCTGCAAAATCTGAGGAGAAATCTGGTCTCAGTGCCCAAAGAGGAATTTTCTTAAAAGCTCAGAGTTGGGCTAACTGCTTTTAAGCATATTCATGATGGGGAACTGTTAAGTCATAAGAGTTTGGTCAAAGGCAAGCACTCATGCAAGTTTAACCATCCAAATATTTCTGCATTTAAACATCATATAATTGATGCAAAAGAATGAAAGCAAGTCACATGCAAAGAACCTAAAAATCAGTATATTGGTTTCATTTTATTAATCTCATTCATTTTACGCTGTTGAGTCCTATCTAGTTTTAGGAAAACACTAATTAAGCATATGCCTTAAGCCCTCGAGGCAAGTGTCTTCTTTTACACACACACACACACACACACACACACACACACACACAGTTAAAAAAACTATTTCACAAACAAATCTGCCTGCTGGGTGTCACAGAGGCCGCGTCCATGACCAGGCGATCTCCCAGGTCACACACAGCGTGTTTCAGCTGTGTGGCTCAGAAAGGAGATCCTCCCGTCTGCATCCAGAAGGACAGGTCTGTTGCAGAACACATCGGTGATGTTTCAAGCCATGCAGGACTGGGAAGCTGGTCCCTGAGTCCTGCAGGCAGTGTAGCAGCTGTGTCACAGAAGTGCTGGGGCAGGGCAGGGCCAGGGGACGGGCGGGGGGCTGATGGATGTGAGCTTGCACCAGGGAATTGCAGTGTGTAACTCGGCTTCCCTGAACTCAATTTGGCACAACTTATGCCCATCTGCTTCCCCTCTGCTCATTCTCATGGAGAGGAACATATGGCCCAGAACATGTACCAAGGAAGCAGAAAATGTATTGATGTAGTTTTCTAAAATATTCTGAATACTTTCATTTCTCTTCTATAAGCTTTTATTCATTATGAACCTTATTCTGGCACAATAAATAATTTTTTTTTTTTACAAAACCAAGTCCTTGCTTAGGTAGTCCACAGTGAAAAATAAAAATAAAAAATACGTAAGAAGCTGCTATTGCAAGAAAGCTTTTTGCCAGGACTCTGTTTTTTGTCCATTGTACCATCATATTTTAATACTTACCTTAGTCCAAGAGCATTGCACCCAAAACCAAATTAACAACAGAAGAACACAAAACCACAGTCAAGCTTAACATGAACATCTAAACATTGAAGATTTTCACTTTGAATCATTCAAACTAGAGACCAGCTTCCACAAATTACCTTAATTAATTAGTGCCTCACATCACAAATAGAACAATTAAGTTCCTCAAAATGCAAGAAAATCTTTCTTTAAAATACCATTACTGACATCTGTGTGTGCAGTCCCACTTCCACAGGGGTCAACTTTTCCACTGTATCAATGAGACTTTAGCCAGCTTGCCTGTTTGAAGGCAGCAGTATTGGGACAAGGCTTCATCTGAATGTGTTCTCACTTCTGACTGAATACGGAGAGATTTTACATGTGTATGTCTCTCTCTGTGTGTATAAGCGTGTATATATGTATAGAATATGTACTTGTTTATATACATATATATGTAAACACATAAATACACACATGCATACACAGAAATACAGACATATACATATGCGCATTGATATTTTTATACAGAACACTCTAATTCTTGATTGCAAAAATCTAATATAAGAGAAAATATACTGCAATCCTTGCCCAATATAAAATCATACCAGATCAGTTGTTAATACTTCGATAACCTACCCAGCACAACTTACGTAACACTGACACCACACCTATGCAGTACCTGCAACAAGACAAGCAATACTGAAATGTATGTTTCTCATACATACACATTTCTCTTTCACAAATGCTCTTCTAACAAACAAGTAGATAGTGTTCTCTGAATGTATTTTCATTGAAGTGTTTAATATGAAGTCCATTAAGAAGCACACACATGTTTCTGATCACATTACAGCAAAATACAGTAGTTGCCTAAAACCAACTGAAGTCACTGATTTCAGTGGGTTATAGGACAGATTTGTGTGTATTCACTTCATTATATGTATATTTTAGAGTCTTCTTTTCTCTGAATATTTTAGTGAAAGTTGCTGATTCCTGCAAGCCAGATGCATTGGTCAAGAAACCATTTTTACTGTTTTTGTGTCGAGCCTACTGTTTAGCCTACCTTTGCTGCCACAGATGAGTTGGGTTTCTCCAGCAAGTCCCAAAGCTTCTTCCTTTTCTCTGGACAGCAGGTATTGTCAAATTCTTCCCCTTCTCTCTCTCGCATTGTCTCTGCCTCTCTCCTCAGTTCCTCATTCATCTGCTCTTTCTTTTGATGGTATCTTGCCTGGCAGCAAGATTCTAAATATATCTCATCAATCCCCCAGTAATCAAGCTCCTGGCCAAAAGAAAGAGCACACATTTCTTCCATCATATGTAGCTTCCCTGTCCTGTAGAAATTCAAAATGGAAGTGAAAGCCCCTGGATGCCGATCAAAAAAATACTCATTTTCGTTTAGATTATAGTCATCACATACTTCTAGCAGAGATTCATGTGTATTGCAGTCTCTGAGCTTTCCTAATCGTGTCCTTGGAAGTCTGTCCAAAGTCCTCCACAACACTTCATGGTTAAGCCCACCGACATTTATTTTAACTCTCCGTGAGCAGGCTTTGCTCCTAATGATCTCCACTGGTTCTGGAGGGAGAGAAAGGGTAGACCTTGAAGACTTTTTGGTGATCCCTGGTGGGGCCTTCTCAGCCATTCCGGAAAAGGTGAAGCTGTAACACCAGAGTCCTTATGAGAATGAGTTTGGAGACAACAAATACTTGGGCAGAGTCCTCTTCAGACAGACAGCTCCATTCCTGAAGCTAAAAAAAGACAAAAAATCAGAATATTGCAATGTACAATATATCCCCCAATATCTCTCTCTTTCCACACTTTCATATGCAGATGAAAATTTAATGATAGCAATTTGCTCTCTCTATAAGGATACTGTTTTGTGGTAATATACACAACCACTGGAACAACTGGAACAGCTAAGAGCACTACGTTTAAGCAAAGGAAAAACTCACTGGAATTTCTGCCTATTGAAAATCAACTGTGATGATTTGTACAAAGGACTTTTTTTTCCCCCAAATCAGGTAGTGATGTAGCTATGTTACTTTAATTTGATTACCTACCAATTAATGTATGAGGTGTGAAAACAGAAATATTGTAGGGATATCCACAAGGAAAAAGTAGGACAGAGACTAGTCTCTCTTTTCTTGAAAAATTCAAATTTGGGAGACACTGAAACTGAATAAAGCAATCACAGTATATCAAAATCTCCAAACTAAACTGCTTCCCTCCCTCTCCCAACTCAAATCTTGACTTGCTGTATTATTCCACGGGTAAATGTTACAATTCAATTGCCATCCTGACAAGTCAAATTTTTTAACACCAGGCAATGCTTATTTCTTTACAAATACGTAAAAGAATCCTAATTCTTCTGCGTCCAACTGACCAGTGATACATGTGATATAGGCATGGGCGGTGCATACTGTTCTCTGGATCCTCTGAAATGCTCTTCTCTGCCCCGCCCTTCACCTGCTAAATTGCTGCAGATATGATTGCATGACAGCAATCAGCAACCTCAATTTTAATAATCCAGAAGTGCATCCTCACTCACTGTGCCTAGTGCTTCAGTGAATTCTGAAGTGCAGCTGTTTCTCACAAAATTTGGAATATCGGTATCAAATAGGAAAGAAACTCAGCCACCAGCCTTAATATGGTTAATTGTCAGACATAGTGCTTAAATAATAACCTAGAAATGGTATCATGGCCCAAAGTGAGAATATTAAGAATGTTTCGACAAGCTCCTGTTCCAGACTTGTAAAGTCTTCCTTAGTAATTTCCCAGAGTTGACATTTCCTCCCCCTGTTCTCTGCAAATCAACAATTCCACAGTCTGGGGGATTTTGTTTGTTTGTTTTCTTTTGTTCTGTTTGAAATGAAGTGAAACAAGTCCAGCTTTAAAAAAGCATTTGATGCATACAAAAATTGAACCTCTTTGCAGAGTAAGCATGAAGGTTGTGATGGGAGGGATTGTTACCTATAAATACATCAGGAGTAAACACCTGGGAGGGAGAAGAACTATTTGTACTAAAGGACACTGATGGCACAAGAACAAGTGGATACACATTCACCATGAAAAAAGGTTGAAATTTGAAAGAGAATTAGAAGGTCACAAATACCAGATCGTCACCAGAGCAGTGAAGATCTGGAATAATCCTTTACTAAAAGTATCAGGAAAACAAAATAATTATTTCAGTGTGTCATCTGACATGCTTATGACAATGTTGACTATGTTGCTGTAAAATTAAAATTGCTAAACCACATAATATCTAAATTTTAAACGTTCCTCCACCTACAGATAAACTAACAATAAGACTCAAGACACGTACAATACAAGTATTAACTGACTACCATGTCCAAAAACATCAGGAAAGAGCATAGATACTCATCAGACTAATACTTAAACTTACAGATTTTCTTGGTTTTTTCCTTTTTTTTTTTTTTCCCCT